>CM038404.1:32455024-32507524 GCA_021498475.1 Saguinus midas | reverse complement strand
AATTCCCTTTGAAGTCCTTCCTGAGACATATGCCCCAAAATTGGGACAACTTTCCCAACATTGATTTCTGATGATGACACTTGTCATTGACCAAGATAAATATCACAGGCTTTCTCTCAAAATTAGTTTTAAGCTTTGAAAGAAAGGCTCTTTCTGACAGTAACTTACTGTACCACTTTCCATCACACCATCACTAGAGGATAAATTATTTATAGATCACTCTGATATTCCTCACTCCAGATTTGTATCCAAAACTCTTCCACCCACCTACCCACTCAGAGATTGTCTTCCTTCTTTTTATAAGACACTAATGGTAAAGATGATTGAATCTAGAGACATCACAGCAGGATGAAGAACACTGTGTTAATCCAATGACTCATCCATCCATCCATCCATACATACATACATCCATACATGCATACATACATCCATACATGCATACATACATCCATACATCCATCCACTCACCCATCCATCCATCCATTCATCTATCCATCCATTCACTCACCCACTTATCCATGTATTTACTTACCCACCCATTCACCCATCCATCCATCCATACATACATCCATACATGCATACATACATCCATACATGCATACATACATCCATACATCCATCCACTCACCCATCCATCCATGCAACTATCAACCCACCCACTCATCCATCCATCCACTCGCCCAGCCATTCATGTATCCATCCACTCACTCACCTATCCATTCACCCACCCATCCATCCATCCACTCACCCATCCATCCATCCATTCATCTATCCATCCATCCATCCACCCACCCACTCATATATCCATCCACCCATCTATCCATCCACACACCCATCCATCCACCCATCTATCCATCCATCCACCCACTCTTCCATCCATTCATCTATCCATCCACACACCCATCCATCCATGCAACTATCAACCCACCCACTCATCCATCCATCCATACATACATCCATACATGCATACATACATCCATACATGCATACATACATCCATACATCCATCCACTCACCCATCCATCCATGCAACTATCAACCCACCCACTCATCCATCTATCCATCCATTCATCTATCCATCCATCCATCCATCCATACATACATACATCCATACATGCATACATACATCCATACATGCATACATACATCCATACATGCATACATACATCCATACATGCATACATACATCCATACATGCATACATACATCCATACATGCATACATACATCCATACATGCATACATACATCCATACATCCATCCACTCGCCCAGCCATTCATGTATCCATCCACTCACCCATCCATCCACTCGCCCAGCCATTCATGTATCCATCCACTCATCCACCCATCCTTCCATGCATCTATTGACCTACCGACCCATTCAATCACACATCCATCCAGCCACCCACCCATCCATCCACCCACTCATCCATCCATCCATCCACTCGCCCAGCCATTCATGTATCCATCCACTCACCCATCCATCCATCCATACATACATACATCCATACATGCATACATACATCCATACATGCATACATACATCCATACATGCATACATACATCCATACATGCATACATACATCCATACATGCATACATACATCCATACATGCATACATACATCCATACATGCATACATACATCCATACATCCATCCACTCACCCATCCATCCATCCACCCACCCACTCATCCATCCATCCACCCACCCACCCACTCATATATCCATCCACCCACCCCCTCATTCATCTACCCACCCACACATCCATCCACCCACTCATCCATCCATCCATCCATCCATCCATCCATCCATTCATCCATCCATCCATCCACTCACCCATCCATCCACTCACCCACCTATCCACTCACCCATCCATCCATGCAACTATCAACCCACCCACTCATCCATCCATCCATCCATTCATCTATCCATCCATCCACTCACCCATCCATCCACTCACTCACCTATCCATTCACCCACCCACCCATCCATCCACCCACTCATCCATCCATCCACCCATCTATCCATCCATTCATCTATCCATCCATCCACCCACCCACTCACAAATCCACCCACCCATGCATCCATCTATTCACTCATTCATCCATCCATCCATACATACATCCATACATGCATACATACATCCATACATCCATCCACTCACTCACCTATCCATTCACCCACCCATCCATCCATGCAACTATCAACCCACCCACTCATCCATCTATCCATCCACACACCCATCCATCCACCCACATATCCATCCATCCATTCACTCACCCACTTATCCATGTATTTACTTACCCACCCATTCACCCATCCATCCACCCATTCATTCATCCACCCACTCTTCCATCCATTCATTTATCCATCCTTCCACACATCCTCACTTCCATTCATCTATCCATCCATTCATTTATCCATCCTTCCACTCAGTAATCTACCCATCCATCCTTCCACACATCCTCACTTCCATTCATCTATTCATCTGTGTATCCAAACAACCACACACACATCCACCTACCTGTTCTTCCACCTACTCCTCTATACATCCTTCCATTTACCCATCTACCTTCCCACCCTTCCAAATATGTACTCCTCCACCCAGCTACCTACCCAGCCTCCAATTAAGCTGAGAATTGAGTACCAAGACACTGAGGTAATAGAGATAAAAGAAAGACATGGTTGTTGCCTTTGAGTTAGGTGAAAAAGTGGAAGAAACGCCCTTTCTGTGTGGTGGAATCATTGGGTAAAAGAGATATGAGTAATGGTTGGGCACAGTCAGGGTGGGGCAAGAGATGAAGCCTTCAGAAAGTTCTTAACTGATCATGGGGGCCCTTGAAGCCTTGCTAAGAGATGGATTTTAGTACAAGGTGGCAGGGAGAGACACAACAAGGAGAGAGTCTCCTGTCACTTCTATAGATGACTTATCCTGTGGCCTTGGAAAATACTATGCTTTCCTGTAGGAAGAGAACAGATGAAATTAAGAACTATGTAAACAAGTAATACTTCATTTGAAGTAGAATTCATTGATGAGGAGTAAATCAAGATTAACATGTTTAAAAGCTAAGCTTGTTTATGTTTCTCACTGGCCTAGTTCAAGCACTTCTGTATGGTAAAATTTGCTGTTTCGTGGGTCTTCCTTCCAAAAACCCAAGTAGCAGTTATCCCCTGGAGCTTCATTCATCAAAAGCACAGAAACATGGTACCAGTTCCAATACTGTGCAAGACTGTCTCCTTCAGAGTCAGAGTTGAGACCCTGCACAGGTGAGGTGGAGAGTTGGATTGAACTCCACCTGAAGGTCACAGCCCCAAGTTTGCCCTCAGTGACTACCTCCCTTTCCATCCCTCTGCCCAACCTCTCCCCACCTTCAGGCACACAGGGAAATTTCCTGCTCTTTCTAAGCAGAATTTTAATCCATAATGTGAACTTAAGTACATTAGAAACCTCTTTAAATTTGAAATGAGCTGGGTGTGGTGGCTCATGCCTATAATCCCAGCACTCTGGGAGGATGAAGAGGGTGGATCATAAGGTCAAGAAATTGAGACCATCATTGCCAACATGGTAAAACCCCATCTCTACTAAAAATGCAAAAATTAGCTGGGTGTTGTGGCACAAGCTTGTAGTCCCAGCTACTCAGGAGACTGAGGCAGGAGAGTAGCTTGAGCTCAGGAGATGGAGGTTGCAGTGAACAGAGATCATGCCACTGCACTCCAGCCTGTTGACAGAGTGAGACTCCATCTCAAAAATAAATAAATAAATTTGGAATAAAGAACTGTGGCCCACTTTGAAAAGAAATTCAGCTTTAAACAGCATGGAGGGGAGATAGAGAGAGAGAGAAACAGAGAGAGAGAGAGAGAGAGAGAGAGACAGACAGACAGACAGACAGACAGACAGAGTCTCCTTCCATCTAGCCCAGGCTGGAGTGCAGGCATCATGGCTCAGTGCAGCCTCAGTCTCCCTGAGAAGCTCAGGCAATCCTCTCACCTCAGCTTCTCAAATAGCTGGAACTACAGGTGCATGGAACCACAGAAGGCTAATTTTTGTATTTTTTTTTTGTAGAGATATGGTTTCACCATGCTGCCCAGGCTAGCCTCAATCTTTTAAGCTCAAGCAATCCACCTGCCTTGGCTTCCCAAAGTGTTGGGATTATAGACATGCACCACTGCACCCAACCCTTGAGCTGTATTTTTGAAAAGATAAGCCTCTTGGACCTTAAAGTGGACTATGTACACGGTCCACTTCTCTACCTGCAATGGGACAGCTCTACCATCACCTCCACCATGCCCCACTGCAGCCTGTCCTAGCAGAGTAAGAGCCTCACACATCAATGAACTTCTCTTTAGCATCTGAATTAAATTAGGTTTAATTCTGACTCAGAAAGTCTTTACTAAGGATTCATCTTCAAATCTGCGGATTAGCATTACCATTTTTATTAAAACTACATTTAGTAAAAGCTGTTCACAAACATTTATTCTAAGAATTTTGTTTTTATTTTATTTTATTTTGTTTATTTATTTGAGACAGAGTTACACTCTTGATACCCAGGCTCGAATGCAATGATGAATGCATCTCGGCTCACTGCAACCTCTGCCTCCTGGGTTCAAGTGATTCTCCTGCCTCAGCCTCCCAAAATAGCTGGGAATACAGGCACTTGCTACCATGCCTAGCTAATTTTGTATTTTTAGTAGAGATGGGTTTCTCCATGTTGGCCAGGCTGGTCTTGAACTCATAACCTCAGGTGATTTGCCTGCCTCAGCCTCCCAAAGTAGCTGGGAATACAGGCACTTGCTACCATGCCTAGCTAATTTTGTATTTTTAGTAGAGATGGGTTTCTCCATGTTGGCCAGGCTGGTCTTGAACTCACAATCTCAGGTGATTTGCCTGCCTCAGCCTCCCCAAGTGCTGGGATAATAGGTGTGAGCCACTGTGCCTGGGGCCTCAAAATTTAATTTATAAAATTCTTCTGGTTGGGCATGGAGGTCAAGGCAGGTGGATCACCTGAGGTCAGGAGTTTGAAACCAGCCTGGCCAACATGGAGAAACCTCATCTTTTCTAAAAGTACAAAATTTATCTAGATGTGGTGGTGCACACCTGTAATCCCAGCTACTCAGGAGACTGAGGCAGGAGAGTAGCTTGAGCTCAGGAGATGGAGGTTGCAGTGAACAGAGATCATGCCACTGCACTCCAGCCTGTTGACAGAGTGAGACTCCATCTCAAAAATAAATAAATAAATTTGGAATAAAGAACTGTGGCCCACTTTGAAAAGAAATTCAGCTTTAAACAGCATGGAGGGAGAGAGAGAGAGAGAGAGAGAGAGAGAGAGAGAGAGAGAAGCACAGAGAGAGAGAGAGAGAGAGACAGACAGACAGACAGACAGAGTCTCCTTCCATCTAGCCCAGGCTGGAGTGCAGGCATCATGGCTCAGTGCAGCCTCAGTCTCCCTGAGAAGCTCAGGCAATCCTCTCACCTCAGCTTCTCAAATAGCTGGAACTACAGGTGCATGGAACCACAGAAGGCTAATTTTTGTATTTTTTTTTTTTGTAGAGATATGGTTTCACCATGCTGCCCAGGCTAGCCTCAATCTTTTAAGCTCAAGCAATCCACCTGCCTTGGCTTCCCAAAGTGTTGGGATTATAGACATGCACCACTGCACCCAACCCTTGAGCTGTATTTTTGAAAAGATAAGCCTCTTGGACCTTAAAGTGGACTATGTACATGGTCCACTTCTCTACCTGCAATGGGACAGCTCTGCCATCACCTCCACCATGCCCCACTGCAGCCTGTCCTAGCAGAGTAAGAGCCTCAAACATCAATGAACTTCTCTCTAGCATCTGAATTAAATTAGGTTTAATTCTGACTCAGAAAGTCTTTACTAAGGATTCATCTTCAAATCTGCGGATTAGCATTACCATTTTTATTAAAACTACATTTATTAAAAGCTGTTCACAAACATTTATTCTAAGAATTTTTATTTTATTTTATTTTATTTTGTTTATTTATTTGAGACAGAGTTACACTCTTGATACCCAGGCTCGAATGCAATGATGAATGCATCTAGGCTCACTGCAACCTCTGCCTCCTGGGTTCAAGTGATTCTCCTGCCTCAGCCTCCCAAAGTAGCTGGGAATACAGGCACTTGCTACCATGCCTAGCTAATTTTGTATTTTTAGTAGAGATGGGTTTCTCCATGTTGGCCAGGCTGGTCTTGAACTCACAGTCTCAGGTGATTTGCCTGCCTCAGCCTCCCCAAGTGCTGGGATAATAGGTGTGAGCCACTGTGCCTGGGGCCTCAAAATTTAATTTATAAAATTCTTCTGGTTGGGCATGGAGGTCAAGGCAGGTGGATCACCTGAGGTCAGGAGTTTGAAACCAGCCTGGCCAACATGGAGAAACCTCATCTTTTCTAAAAGTACAAAATTTATCTAGATGTGGTGGTGCACACCTGTAATCCCAGCTACTCAGGAGGCTGAGACAGAAGAATCACTTGAACCAAGGAGATGGAGGTTGCAGTGAGCCAAGATTGTGTCACTGCACTCCAGCCTGGGAGACAGCCAGACTCTGTTTAATAAAAACAAAAAAATCAGTTTTGAATGTTCTCATAAAAATTGGTGAAAGTGGAATTTAAGGTCATGAAATATAATTTTAATACACAAATACAAACATTCACCAGACCATCTTTACTGCACCATATGACCATTTACTCAGTCAAAAGGAAATGTGCTCATCTCTGAGCTACCCAAAGCTTATACCGGGACACACTGTGCTTCCAGAATACAGAAGTTGTTTAAAGTAACAGATTCTTCAAACTGTGTTGTGGAAGTTTAAGTGGCAAATGATTAATAAAAGTAATCAATGTCCACCACATAGGTTGAATGCTTACAATGATCCTACTATGAGCTGAAACCATTTCCTCATTTACTCCTTCTCTATAAAAATTTTCTCCCACCACAGGGTCGCCTGGACCCACTTCCCTTCCTGACACTTGTTTACTCATTTATTTATTTGAGGTGAAGTCTTACTCTATTGTCCAGGCTGGAGTGTTGTGGCACAACCTCGGCTCACTGCAATCTCCACCTTCCTGGTTCAAGTGGTTCTCCTGCCTCAACCTCCCAAGTAGCTGGGATTACAGGTGCCTGGGTAATTTTGCATTTTTAGTAGAGATGGGGTTTTGCCATGTTGTTCAGGTTGGTCTCAAACTCCCAACCTCAGGTGATCCACCTGTCTAGGCCTCCCAAAGTGCTGAAATTACAGGCATGAGATACTGCACCAGCCTCTCATGCCTCTTTCTACCAATCCTCAACATTCTTCAGGGAGGTCCTTCTGGACTGGGAAGGGGCTCTAGAGACTTGGGAGGGTGCCTTTAATAGGCTAGTTTCTGAATAGTGGCTGTTTCCCACTTTCCATCTCTGGCAGCTTGACTCCTACTCCAGTGCCAACTTTTCCCAAAAGCCCAGGCCAGGTGAAGCCAAAATTTGGCTTTCCTCCACTCCTGACTCTGTTTCCCTAGAAGAGCTGAAAAACATGCATAGCAGTAACTTCAGAAGTAATTTGAGGAGTTGCTCATTGTTGAGGGCAGAAGGAGCTGACCAGCTTCCACGTGTTCCCCTGAGGCTGACTTAGGAAAGGAGAGCCCTGAGTGGCCTTGCTAAGTAACCCTGAAATGCTGAGGGGCACTGCCTGGCCCCTGGTCAGCTAGAGGGGTCAGCCCCACACAGGAGGTGAGGTAGAAACAGATGACACCTGTCCAGGTGACCAGGGACCAGGCCTCAGGCTCTAGGAGCACATTGGGAGCCAGGGTCAATGCTAGGGTCTCCTCCCCTCACCAGCGAGGAGGAGAGTATCTGTCACCTGGCCATCACCCTCCCCCAGGCCCAAGGCTCCTGCCCTTGGAGATGCAAGACACACACACATTAAACAAGATGCAAAACCAATTGTCAGAAGATGGGGGGCTCTGTAGACTCTGCCATTCACAAGACTTCCATGAGGAACAAAGGTCTCTGTACTGGCCTCAGGTCCTGATCCCGGCAACCTGACTACTCAGGTATCTAGAGCCCGGTGCTCTGGCAGGCAGTGGGCTGGGAAGCAGGCAGAAGGTGCGAGGAACACAGCAGTACCTGTGGGTGGAGAAAACGGGCATCCCTGTACCCGCTGGCTGCTGCCTGCCCAGCCACGGTCCTGCTGCTGCAGCATCACCTGGGGCAGGGTGCTGATGTCTGGGCCTTGGCCTCTGCATCCACGCTGGCCCAGAGCCTCAAAGTGGCACCGTGCCTGGGACCTCCCGGGCAGGAGGGGAGCCAGATCCTGGGACCTCCCAGGCAGGAGGGGAGCCAGATCCTGGTGCCCTCCTGTGCCCTTTCCATGGGGGATCTGATTAGGGGCTTCAAGCATGCTGGCCTGTCTCAGGAACCTGCCAGTATCCCAGAAGAAAATGGCCCCGTGGCCTCATAGTTCTTTCCGATTTCTTCTGATTTTAAAAGAAATGAATAAAGTTTATGTCTTCATGTATAAATAGATGCCCATGTGTTGCCGATTTGGGGATGTTGCACTGCACGCACTAAACCTGTGCCCATGTGTGCAGCAGGGGAGCCAGGCCTGTAGGAGACCTCATGACTCTGATGCTGTCCAAGGCACTGGGGATGCAGCAGGGAACAAGGCAACATTTGCACTTTGTGGGGAGGGACATTTTATTTATTTTTTATTTATTTCCTTTTTTTAAAGTACAGAGAGACAGGGTCTTGCTTGTTGCCCAGGCTGGTCTTGACTCCTGGGCTCAAGTGATTCTTCTGCCTTGGCCTCCCAAAGTACAGGTGTGGGTCACCACACCTGGCTGCATGACATTTGAGAGAGACACACACACATTAAACAAGACACAAAATAAACTGTCAGAAGATGGACATGCCGTAGAGAAGGGGTTAGGGAGTGTGGGGCTCTGGAGGAGCTGGCCTTGCAGGCTTCCATCAGGTTGTTGAGAGTCCTCACCTCTAAGGTGATATTAGAAGGACTTGAGGAGCAGGCTGGGTGCAGTAGCTCAGGCCTGTAATCCGCACCTCTCAGCAGGCCTAGGCAAGCAGATCACCTGATGTCGGGAGTTTGAGACCAGCCTGGCCAAGGTGATAAAACCCTATCTCTACTAAAAATACAAAAACTAGCTGGGCATGGTGGTGGGTGCCTGTAATCCCAGCTACTTAGGAGCCTGAGGCAGGAGAATCTCTTGAACGGGCAGCAGGGGTTTCAGTGAGCTGAGACCATGCCACTGCACTCCAGCCTGGGCCACAGAGTGAGACTCCATCTCAAAAAGGAAAGAAAGACTTGAGGAGCTAAAGGGGCCAGCCAGGCTGATAAGTGGGAAAATTTATGCCAGGCACTGGGAAGTGCCAGTGTGAAGTCCAGGGTAGAGGGGACAGAAGTGAGCTGGACAGAGTCAAATTGTGGATCAAATAATTATGTAGCTGAGAGTGAGATTACAATCCCAGGGAGGTGCAGCAGAATGGGGTATGGGACCCTGTGGAAGTCTACAGAAGCAGATTCCATCCCATTGGGAAGCTTGAGGGCTCCTTGAGTGCACTACCAGCCAAGTGGAATAGGACAGCCTGTCCCACACAGAGGGCTCCAGGGGCTCAGCATTGGCAGAGCTCAGGGAAGGGAGATGACATGAAGCCACACAGCAAAGACTGGAGGGGGAGGATGAGGAGGCCTGGAAAGGAAGTAGAGAGGTGAGGATGCAGAGGCCTGGGAAGGTTGGAGCAGGAAGATGTGGAGGCCTGGGGAGGAAGTAAAGGCAGGAGGACATGGAAGGCTGGGAAGGAAGTGGAGGGAGCAGGATGTGGAGACCTGGGAAGGAAGTGGAGGGGGCAGGATCAGAGGACTGGGAAGGAAGTAGAGGGTGGAGAAATGCAGAGGCCTGGGACAGAAGTGGAGGAGGGAGGATGTGGAGGCATGGAAAAAAAGTAGAGGAGGCAGGTTCAGAGGCCTGGGAAGGAAGAGGAACATGGAGAAATGAGGAGGCCTGGGGAGGAAGTTGAGGTGGGGGATGCAGAGGCTTGGGGAGGAAGTGGAGGGGGAGGGATGCAAAAGACTGGGGAGAAAGTGGAGGGAAAGAATGAAGAAACCTGGGGAAGAAGTGGAGGGGGAGGGATGCAGAGGCCTGGGAAGAAAGTGGAGGGGAGAGGATGCAGAGGCCTGGGGAGGAAGAGGAGAAGGGAGGATGTAGAGGCCTGGAAGGAAGTGAAGGGGAGAATGCAAAGGCCTGAAATATAGAGGAGAAAATGCAGAGGCCTGGGGAGCAAGTTGAGGGGAGAGGATGAAGAGGCCTGGGGAGGAAGTGGAGGGGGGAAGATGCAGGAGCCTAGTGAGGAAGCATAGGGGGAAGAATGCAGAGGTCTCAGGAGGAAGTGGAGGGGGAAATATGCAGAAGCCTGGGGATGAAGTGGAGGGGGAGCATGTAAATGCCTGAAGTGTAGGGGAGAGGATGCAGAGGCCTGGGGATTAAAGGTAGGGAAGAGGATGCAGAGGCCTGGTAGAAAGTTGATGGGAGAGGATGAAGAGGCCAGGGCAGGAGGTGGAGGGGGAAGGATGCAGAGACCTGGAGAGGAAGTGGAGGGTGGAGGATGCAGAGGTCTGGGGTGGAAATGGACAAGGGAGGATGCAGAGGCCTGGGGAAGAAGCAGAACTGGGAGGGATGCAGATGCCTGGGGAGGAGGGGGAGGGGGAGGAATGCAGAGGTCTGAGTAGGAAGTGGAGCAGGAGGGATGCAGAGGCTTGGGGAGGAAGTAGAGGAGGGAGGATTCAAAGGCCTGAAGTGTAGGGGAGAAGATGCAGAGGCCTGGCAGGAAGTGTAGGGGAGAGGATGCAGAGGCCTGAGGAGGAAGTGGAGGGAGAGGATGCAGAGGCCTGGGGAGGAAGTGGAGGGAGAGAATGCAGAGGCCTGGGGAGGAAGTGGAGGGGTAGGGATAGAGATGCCTGGGGAGGATGTGGAGTGGGGAGGATGCAGAGTCCTGGGATGGAAGCTGAAGGGGGAGGGATGCAAAGCCCAGGGGAGGAAGTGGATGGAGAGAGATGCATAAGCCTCAGGAGGAAGGGGAGGGAGGAGGATGCAGAGGCCTGAGGAGAAAGTGGAGTGGGTAGGGATGGAGATGCCTTGGGAGGACGTGAAGAGAGGAGGATGCAGAGTCCTGGGGTGGAAGCTGAATGGGGAGGGATGCAAAGCCCAGGGGAGGAAGTGGATGGGGAGAGATGCATAAGCCTCAGGAGGAAGGGGAGGGAGGAGGATGCAGAGGTCTGGGGAGGAAGTAGAGGAGGAAGGATTCAAAGGTCTGAAGTATAGGTGAAAGGAAACAGAGGCCTGGGGAGGAAGTGGAGTGGAGAGGATGCAGAGGCCTGGGGAGGAAGTGGAAGGGGAGGATGCAGAGGCCTGGGAAGGAAGTAGATGGGGGGATTATGCAGAGGCCTGAGAAGGAAGTGGAGGGGGAGGGATGCAGAGACCTGGTGAGGAAGTGGAGGGGAGAGGATATAAAGGCCTGAAGTGTAGGGGAGAGCATGCAGAGGCCTGGGAGAGAGGTGGAGGGTAAAGGATACAGAGGCCTGTGGTGGAAGTGGAGGGGGAGAGATGCAGAGACCTGGGGAGGAAGAGAAGGGGGAGGGATGCAGAAGCCTGGGGTGGAAGTGGAAGGGGAAGTATGCAGAGATCTGGGGAGGAAGTGGATGGGGAGGGATGCAGAGGCCTGGGGAGGAAGTGGAGGGTAGAGGATGCAAAAGCCTGAAGTGTATGGGAGAATATGCAGAGGCATGTGGAGGTAGTCAAGGGCAGAGGATGAAGAGGCCTGGGGAGGAAGTGGAGGGGTAAGGATAAAGTGGCCTTGGGAGGAGGTCAAGGGGAGAGGATTCAGAGGCCTGGGGAGCATGTGGAGGCCTGGGGAGAAAGTGGAGGGGGAGGGTGCAAAAGCCTGAAGTGTATGAGAGAGGATGCTGAGGTCTTGGGAGGATGTGGAGGGGGAGGATGAAGAGGCCTGGGGAGGATGTGGAGAGTGGAGGATGTGCAGGTTTGGGGAGGAAGTGGGGGAGTGTGCAAAGACCTGAAGTGTGTGGGAAAGGATGCTGAAGCTTGGGGAGGAAGAGAGGGGAGAATGAAGAGGCCTGGGGAGGATGTGGAGAGTGGAGGATGCCCAGGCTTGGGGAGGAAGTGGAAGGGGTGGGTGCAAAGACCTGAAGTATATGGGAGAGGATGCTGAGGCCCGGAGAGGAGGTGGAGGGGAGAGGATGAAGAGGCCTGGGGAGGATGTGGAGGCCTGGGGAGAAAGTGGAGGGGAGGGATGCAGAGGCCTGGGGAGGATGTGGAGGCCTGGGGAGGAAGTGGAGGAGGGAGGATGTAGAGGCCTCAAGGAGAAGTGAGGCTGGGGAGGTGGTATGGGGCCTGGTGTGGCCTTCTGGGCAGCTGCCATTTTCCAAGAGCAAAGAGACCCCGAGAAAGGTTAATGTAGATAAGCAGATGACATGAATCCTATTCATAGTTAGCAATGATCATAACGCTCAGAGTGAAAATGGATTGGAGGGAATCAGAGGACCAGGTGGGCATGCTGTGTGGTCCAGGTGGTAGAGTTGGGTGTTGGTGGAGGGACTGAGATGATAGACTGCCCAGAGACTTAGGACTCTGTGCCTGATTGAAGGTGGGGAGTATAGAAAGGAGGAGGGTAGCACTAAAAAGTTCCTAGTTTGAGGGTGGATGAAAGAGGGTGGATTCATGGAGGCCAAAGCAGGTGTGGAATGAAACGAGTTCCATAGGCTTGCTTTAGGACAAGCTTTGCTTGAGAGCCTTTGCAGCCTCTAGGCAGTTAGAGACATGGGTCTGGCTGGGTGTGGTGGCTTACACCTGTAATCCTAGCACTTTGGGAGGCTGAGGAGGGTAGATCACGAGGTCAAGAGATCGAGACCACCCTGGCCAGCATGGTGAAACCTGATCTCTACTAAAAATACAAAAGTTGGCTGGCCATGATGTTGCATGTCTGTAGTTCCAGTTACTTGGGAGGCTGAGGCAGGAGAATCACTTGAACCTGGGAGGTGGGGGTTGCAAATGAACAGAGATCACGCCACTGAACTCTGCCTGGTGACAGAGTGAGACTCCATCTCAAAAAAAAAAAAAAGAAGAAGAAGAAGAGAAAAGAATAAAAGAAAATTAGAAAAGTAAAAGAGAGAGACCTGGGTCTGGAGCTCAGAGATGTTCCTTTGCTAACTGGGAGCTAACTGCAGGTGGCTGTGGACCTCACACTGCCAGGGAGAAGTGCAGGGCAGAGGGCTCTAGAGGACATGGAGAGAATTTCAACAGGTCCTGGCCAGGCAGAACAGAAGGAGCATTGGATGGCTGTTCTAGCTTATTTGGTCTCTCTAATGAGGTTATTGTTTGAAAAAAATACCAATCTGCTTTTCTGTTTTACATGCAAGGGGCCTGCCATGAACTGATGACCTTTAACAACTCAGAGACATAATGAAATAGAAGCTTTCTTCCACATGAGGCTGGCAGAAGGGTATCTGGTGGGTGGGGATCTCTTCAAATTCATCCAGGGATCTAGGTTCCCTCCATCTTGCTCTGTCCCAGTGCCCTGGGGGAGGAGCACAGACCATGCCTGCCTGTGGAGCCAGGTGTGCTGGAAGACCAGATTCCACTCACATCCCATTGGCTAGGACCCTGTGACACAGCTAAACCAGCCACATCAAAGTCACAATAGGACTGGGAAATGGGGGCCCTGTCCCCAGGGGAGGAGGAGATGGGGGTGAAGAGTCACCGGCTTCACCTGCTGCTATAACTTTTAGGTGTTTGCATGGGGGAGGGAAGACGGGGAATGCTGAGGAAACAAATCATCACGATGTTCTGATGTTCACAAAGGGGGTTTGCAGCAAGAGAAGAGGTTTGATCTCCAAGCACTGTTGAGAAAAAAAGAGATTTCAAAAAGTCCTTTGACCTTTTATAAACCTCCAAAGTGAGACCCTTCTAAGGCTGGAGGTTTTACTTTCTAGTCCCTCATAGATCAGGTCAGAGTGTGGTGTTTCTCCCTTTGGGTAGACAGATTTCCCCTGTCTTGTCAATAGGTCTAGACTGGTGGCCAGAGTGGAAGGGGCTGGTAGAACATGCAGGAAAAAAAGAGGTGTTTGCCCCTTTTGTCCTGAGTGTGTGGGGAGGACAGAAGAGCTAGGAGGGAGAATGAGGGGGAGGAAGGCAGTTGGGGTGCATCCTTTGTAGTTTCAGCATTCTTTCTCCTTGCACCTTGGCCCTGACCTGGTGAAGTTTGTTCTGGGCAGAGCCACCCCAGATCAACACAGAGGCCAAAGCCCGGCTGGGGGATCAGAACACTGGGGGCACTAATCTGCCTTGATGCCTCTGGGGCTCCCATTCAGTGCCTGGATGGGAAGCTGAAGCTGTAATGTCCCCATGGGGTGGGGGGACCCTCAACCTCAGTGTAGGAAGGTCAGTTGGGCCAGGAGGCTGGGTGGAGGGACTTTGGCAGAGAGACCAGAGGGGTCTATGGGGCCAGCCAGGACCCCGGGGTGGCAGAAGCCCCCCCAACTCCATGGCAGGACTCCAGGAGCTGTGCAACTACCAGCCAGGGCAAGAATACAATAACATAGAATATCCAGGAAAATAGGGCACTGCTGCAGCCCTGCAGTGCTATGGGGACCAGCAGCTTGTGGGGCCCAATGTTATCAGCTTATGGTTCCTAATTCAGATGTGAGTAGGAGTAGTGACAGACATGGGTGTGTGTTTGCCCCTGTGTGTACAAAGTCTGTGCTGCACAAACATAGAGAAAGGTGCATTCTTGGCCAGGCATGGTGGCTCAAACCTGGAATCCCACCTGGAGGCCGAGGCAGGCAGATCACTTGATTCCAGGAGTTCAAGACCAGCCTGGGCAATACTGTGAAACCTTGTCTCTGCTAAAACTACAAAGAATTAGCCGGGCCTGGTGGTGTGCACCTGTAGGTAGTCCCAGCTACTCAGAGGGCTGAGGTGGGAGGATTGTCTGAGCCTGGTAAGTAGAGGATGCAGTGAGCTGAGACCATGCTACTGCACTCCAGCCTGGGCAAGAGACCTTGTCAAAAAAAAATGCATTCTCTTACATTGTGTGGAGTTAACAAATTATTGGAGACCTGCAGTCAATATTGCTTTCCATTCTTTGCATAGCCTCTGTGGCTCTGACATGACCTAGACTCATACACACACACACACACAAATGCACACATATGTGCTCACATGCTCTCAAATATGTGCACATACCTGCACATGTGCACATGTGTCAAACTCTCAGATAAGTGTGCACACCTACACACACACTATTCCTATTGCCACGCTTCCCCCGGTGGACGTCCAGCAGCTACCCTGAAACTCTGAGTTAGAATCCAGATATTTTGTGTCCATATCAAAAAAAAATCACAAAATTACAGTCCTGTAATGACAACACACTGCAAACTCCAGAGGACAGGGCCATCTAATTCTGTTTGTTTGTTTGTTTTTTGAAATGGAGTTTCTTTCTTGTTTCCCAGGCTACAGTACCATGGTGCAATCTTGGCTCACCACAACCTCCAACTCTTGGGTTCAAATGATTCTCCTGCCTCAGCCTCCTGACTTCACCATGTTGGCCAGGCTTGTCTTGAACTCCTGACCTTGTGATCTGCTAGCCTCAGCCTCCCAAAGTTCTGGAATTACAGACACGAGCCATTGCACCTGGCCCCAATTCTTGTTGGTAGCCTCCTGCAACATCTGGCAGAGGCCAAGCACTGACACAAAAATGCTTATTTACTCTACATGGAATAGGGCCAGTTGAAGGTGCATGGTGTACCTGTGCACACATGGGCACACTGGGGATAAAACAGATTGCCCTGCAGTGCCCTTGGCCTGCTGATGAAACTCCATTGAACCATTTCTGCAGGAAAATGAATTCTGATTTCCAAATGTATCTCCTTCTTACAAAGCACCTGTGGAAGAAAACCCTGGACTTCAGGTCTTCTAGAAGAACAGGGACAATGGGGAAGTAGAACCTACAGGGTCATGGTTGGAATCTGAGCTGAACTGGAGTGTGAACCCAGGGTCTAGATGTTGGGCAATGCTGAAGCCAAAGGGTATTGGGACACTGAGGTTCTAGAACTAAGGCAGTGGAATCCAGGCATGACTGGCACCCAGGCAGCTACAGCCTCCCTGTTCATGGGCTGGGTAAAGCCTCAATGGGTCCCACAGCTGCAAAATAAAATACAAATACCCAGTTATATTTGAATTTCAGATAAACAGAGAGTAATTTTTATGCTCAATATTTTCCAGGCAACATTTGGCATCCTGTATTCTGATTTGCTCCACTTGGCAACCTTATCAGGACAGCTCCTGGAACCAGACAGAAGCAGCCACCCAGGGAGCCCAAGGCCCTCTGAGGCTCAGCCTGCTGCCCCGTGCCTGTGAGCCCCCCTCTGCTTTGATCTGTGGTTCACCTGTGAGAACAGTCAACACCCACCATCCACAGAGACACCCCGGCCAACATCGGCTTGGGTCTGGAAAGAAGCAACTACCAGGCAATATGTGGCTGGGATCTTTAAAGTTCAAATGGCTTTTGTGTTTTATTTATTAGTTCAATTTATTAAAATTCTCAATTGACTAAGCAGAACTTTCTAAACCCTTAACCATTTGTTATGCAACTAATAAAATCATGAAAATTTCAAATTATTTTAATCTTTGATCTTAATAACATCATGAATTATTAAACTTTTATGTTACAAAGTATAATGCAGAAAAGTGCACAAAATAAAACAAACACTCAATGATTTATCACACATGTGAAACCACCAGCCAGGGCAAGAAAAAATAGCATAGAATATCCCTAGAAGCCCTCTTCACATCGTCTATAGTGCTAAGCCTTTCTCCTCTCAACCCCTGTCAAGAGCTCATCACTATTCTGGCTCTTGCATTCATTACTTTCTTGCTTTTTTCTATAGCATGTGTCTTAGTTTGGATTCCCCCAAAAGCTGTTAGTTTACTAGGAAGTGATCCCAGGAACAACGAAGTGGGTGAGATAGGGAAGAGGGAATAGCTAATAAATTTATGAATGACCAAGTCTTCTATATGAGAGACTGGGGCTCAGTCTAGCTCAATCTATTTCTCACAGTCCTAGAGGCTGAGAAGTCCAAGATCAAAGCATGACAGGTTCGGTGTCTGGTGAGGGCTGAATTCTTGGTACAAAGATGGCCATCTTCTCACTGTGTTCTCACCTGGTGGAAGGAATGAGAGAATTCTCTGGGGTTTCTATGATAAGGGCACTAATCCCATTCATGAGGGCCCCACCCTCTGACATAATCACTTGCAAAAGACCTCACCTCTCCAAATGCCACCACATTGGAATTATGTTTCAACACATGAATTTTAGGGAGATACAAAGATTCAAATCTATAGCAACTTTTCATTTTTCTGCTGGAGGATAGGAGAGCTGGGGCATGTATTTACCAAATTCTGGTGGAGAGCTGCCCCTGAGAATGCTAACTGCCCTGCACTAGTCACATTCGTTGGCAACTATATTAGCTCAACTTCTGAAACAAAATACCATGAACAAGGTGGCTTAAACAAGAGAATTTATTTTCAGACAGTTCTGAAGTCTGGAAGTTCAAGATCAAGATGTCAACATGGTCAGGTTCTGGTGAGGCCTCTTCCTAGTTTGTGGGAGGCTGCCTTCTTGCTGTGTCTTCACATGCCAGAGAGAGAGAGAAGAGAGAGCTCTGGTGTCTCTTCTTTTCTTCCTTTTTTTTTTTTGAGAAGGAGTATCACTCTGTCATCCAGGCAACAGAACTAAGCAGTGTGTTCAGTGCAGCTGAACAACTATGATGCAAGCTCCATGTTTCCTGGTGGACTGGAAACTGTGACATCCACACAGCAATCCTGAAAGCTACAATGTCCATCCCTAAACTGTAAGCTTTAGTTTGCCTTAAAAAAAAACTGTATGTAAATGGAATCAGAAGTATGCATTCTCCAGTGTCTAGTTTATTTTGCTCATCTTGACTTTGAGAGTCTTCTGTGTTGTTGCATGCAGCTCTAGTTTATTTTCAGAACTGTGTATGTTCCATTACATAACTATACCATCTGATATTTATTCATGCTCCTAATGACAGAAATTTGGGCTTGAGGCTTAATACTCTTTAGAGTTGCTATAGATAATGCTGCTATGGACATTGTCATACACATTTTTGGTATATAGCTGTAGGCATCACTGTTGGTCATATATCCAGAAGTGGCATTTTAGGGTAAATATATGTTCACCTTTAGCAGGTAATGTCAGTTTCCCAATGGGTTGTACTAGGTTACTCACTGCAATTTGCTATTGTTTGCCTTTTTCTTTCTTTCTTTCTTTCTTTCTTTCTTTCTTTCTTTCTTTCTTTCTTTCTTTCTTTCTTTCTTTCTTTCTTTTTTTTTTTTGAGACAAGGTTTTACTTTGTTGCCCAGGCTGTAGGGCAGTGGCACAATCTCAGCTCACTGCAACCTCCACCTCTCAAGAGTCAAGCTACTCTACTGTCTCAGCTACCTGAGTATCTTGGATTACAGATGTATGCCACCACACCTGGGTGATTTTTGTATTTTTAGTAGAAATGGAGTTTCACCATGTTGGCAAGGCTGGTTGTGAACTTCTGACCTTAAGTGATCCTCCTGCCTCCCACCAAAGTGCTGGGATTACAGGCATGAGCCAACATGCCTGACATTGTCTTTTACTTTCAGCCATCTTGTAGATGTACACTGGCAGATAATGATAATTATAATTTACAGTTCCCTATGAGTAATGAGGTTAAGCATCTCTTCATATGTTTATCAACCATCTCAGTATCTCCTCTGTAGAGGACCTGGTCAACCCTTTTGTCCATATTTCTACTTAGTTGTCTGTCTTCTTTATTGATTTATAAGCATATGCTGATATGTTGTGTATCTGGATACAAGTCCTTTGCAAGTTCTTTTTTTTTTTTGAGACAGGGTCTCACTCAAATTACAGATAAATAGCAGATCTAAACATGAAAAGTAAAACAATAAAATTTCTAGAAGTTAACTTAGGACAATATATTTACTATAACCTTGAAGCAAGAAAATATTGTTTAAGCAGAGTAAAAAAATTCCATAAAATTGCCTGGCATTGTGGCTCACACCTATAATCCTAGCACTTTGGGAGGCTGAGGTGGGTGAATCACCTGAGGTCAGGAGTTTGAGACCAGCCTGGCCACAATGGTGAAAGCCCATCTCTACCAAAAATACGAAATCAGCTGGGTATGGTGGCAGGCACCTGCAATCCCAGCTACTTTAGAGGCTGAGGCAGGGAATCGCTTGAACCTGGAAGGAAGAAGTTGTGGTGAGCCGAGATCATTCCATTGCACTCCAGCCTGGGAAACAAGAGCAAAATTCTATCTCAAACAAAACAAAGCAAAATAAAACAACAAAAGAAAAGAAAAGAAAACAAACAAACAAAAAACATGTAAAATTGATTAACTGAACTACATTAAAGTTAAGAACTTGTAAAGATGCCAGGAGCAGTGGCTTACACCTGTAATCTAAGCATTTTGGGAGGCTGAAGTGAACAGATCATTTGAGCTTAGGAGTTTGAGACCAGTCTGGGCAACATGGCAAAACTCTGCTTTATAAAAAAATACAAAAACTACACTGGGTGTGGTGGTGCATGCCTGTAGTCCCAGCTACTCAGAGGGCTGAGGCAGAAAGGTTGCTTGAACCTGGAAGATCAAAACTGCAGTGAGCCAAGACTACACCACTGCACTCCAGCCTGCATGACAAAGTGAGACCCTGTCTCAAAAAACAAACTTTATGCATTTTGGAAGATACATTTATTTGAGAAGAACTGAAATTTTTCCATATTTTCAATCTATGAGCATTATATAGAACCCAGGAGGCAGAGGTTGTAGTGAGCTGAGATTGCACCACTGCACTCCAGCCTGGATGACACAGCCAGACTCCATTAAAAAAATTAACATAAAAAATGTACAAGCCACAATTTAATTGTGGTAAATTCTTCTATTAATTAATTAATTAATTAATTTTTTGAGACAGAGTTTCCCTCTTGTTGCCTAGTCTGAAGTGCAATGGCACAATCTCAGCTTAAAGCAAACTCTGGGTTCAAGTGATTCTCCTGCCTCAGCCTCCTAAATAGCTGGGATTACCAGCACCTGCCACCACACCAAGCTAATTTGTATTTTTAGTAGAGACAGGGTGTCACCATATTGGCTAGGTTGGTCACAAACTCCTGACTTCAGTGATCCATCCATGTGGGCCTGCAAAAGTGCTGGGATTATAGGTATGAGCCATCATGCTTGGCCAGATTTTATAGTTCTTTTTGTGACAGATTGATAATATGTGTTTTCCAAGGAAATTGTCCACTTCTTCTTAATTTTGATTTTGGCACAGATTTCTGACCTTTTGAATGTCTACAAGCACTGCATGATTGTTCATACAACAGGCAGAGTTGTGTCTCCAGAAAATTCATAAAAAGAAGTCCTAGCCTTCAGTAAAGAGAAGTCCTAGTCTTCAGTGTCTGACTGTATTTGGAAATAAGGATCTTCAAAGAGGGAATTAAAGTGCCTTTATAAGAAGGGGAGGTTGGGACACAGACAAACACAGAGGGGAGATCATGTGAGGACACAGGGAGAAGAGGGCATCTACAAGCCAAGGAGAGAGGCCTCAGGAGAAGCCAACCCTGCCAAAAAAGTTTGGCTATGGGTGCCTACCCAAATCTCATGTCGGATTGTAATTCCCAGTGTTTCAGGAGAAGCCTGCCAGGAGGTGACTGGATTATGGGGGTGGATGTCCCTCTTGCTCTCCTGAGAACTCTGTTCCTTGTTCTCAGGACAGAGTTCTCAGGAGAGCTGGTTGTTTGCAAGTGTCTAGCACTTCCCCTTTGCTCTCCCATTCCTGCACTCTCCATGTGCCTGCCTCCCCTTTGCTTTCTGCTATGATTGTAAGTTTCCTGAGGCCTCCCCAGAAGCAGAAGCCTGTACAGCCCAGAGAACTGTGAGCTGATGAAACCTCTTTTCTTAATAAATTACCCAGTCTCAGCTATGTTTTTACAGTAGTGTGAGAACAGACTAATACACCTGTACACACCTTGATCTCAGTCTTCCAGCTTCCAGGACTGTAAGAAATAAGTTTCTGGTCAGGTGTGATGGCTCATGCCTTGGCATTTTGGGAGGCTGAAGTGAACAGATCATTTGAGCTTAGGAGTTTGAGACCAGTCTGGGCAACATGGCAAAACTCTGCTTTATAAAAAATACAAAAACTACACTGGGTGTGGTGGTGCATGCCTGTAGTCCCAGCTACTCAGAGGGCTGAGGCAGAAAGGTTGCTTGAACCTGGAAGGAAGAAGTTGTGGTGAGCCGAGATCATTCCATTGCACTCCAGCCTGCATGACAAAGTGAGACCCTGTCTCAAAAACAAACTTTATGCATTTTGGAAGATACATTTATTTGAGAAGAACTGAAATTTTTCCATATTTTCAATCTATGAGCATTATATAGAACCCAGGAGGCAGAGGTTGTAGTGAGCCGAGATTGCACCACTGCACTCCAGCCTGCATGACAAAGTGAGACCCTGTCTCAAAAACAAACTTTATGCATTTTGGAAGATACATTTATTTGAGAAGAACTGAAATTTTTCCATATTTTCAATCTATGAGCATTATATAGAACCCAGGAGGCAGAGGTTGTAGTGAGCCGAGATTGCACCACTGCACTCCAGCCTGCATGACAAAGTGAGACCCTGTCTCAAAAACAAACTTTATGCATTTTGGAAGATACATTTATTTGAGAAGAACTGAAATTTTTCCATATTTTCAATCTATGAGCATTATATAGAACCCAGGAGGCAGAGGTTGTAGTGAGCCGAGATTGCACCACTGCACTCCAGCCTGGATGACACAGCCAGACTCCATTAAAAAATTAACATAAAAATGTACAAGCCACAATTTAATTGTGGTAAATTCTTCTATTAATTAATTAATTTTTGAGACAGAGTTTCCCTCTTGTTGCCTAGTCTGAAGTGCAATGGCACAATCTCAGCTTAAAGCAAACTCTGGGTTCAAGTGATTCTTCCACCTCAACCTCTTGAGTGGCTGGGACTATAAGTACACACCACCATGCCCAGCTAATTTTGCATTTTTTAGTAGAGACAGGGTGTCACCATATTGGCTAGGTTGGTCACAAACTCCTGACTTCAGTGATCCATCCATGTGGGCCTGCAAAAGTGCTGGGATTATAGGTATGAGCCATCATGCTTGGCCAGATTTTATAGTTCTTTTTGTGACAGATTGATAATATGTGTTTTCCAAGGAAATTGTCCACTTCTTCTTAATTTTGATTTTGGCACAGATTTCTGACCTTTTGAATGTCTACAAGCACTGCATGATTGTTCATACAACAGGCAGAGTTGTGTCTCCAGAAAATTCATAAAAAGAAGTCCTAGCCTTCAGTAAAGAGAAGTCCTAGTCTTCAGTGTCTGACTGTATTTGGAAATAAGGATCTTCAAAGAGGGAATTAAAGTGCCTTTATAAGAAGGGGAGGTTGGGACACAGACAAACACAGAGGGGAGATCATGTGAGGACACAGGGAGAAGAGGGCATCTACAAGCCAAGGAGAGAGGCCTCAGGAGAAGCCAACCCTGCCAAAAAAGTTTGGCTATGGGTGCCTACCCAAATCTCATGTCGGATTGTAATT
This sequence comes from Saguinus midas, assembly GCA_021498475.1. NCBI lineage: Eukaryota > Metazoa > Chordata > Mammalia > Primates > Cebidae > Saguinus > Saguinus midas. The sequence goes on along the minus strand of CM038404.1, from coordinate 32,484,810 downwards.
CCCAGTGTTTCAGGAGAAGCCTGCCAGGAGGTGACTGGATTATGGGGGTGGATGTCCCTCTTGCTCTCCTGAGAACTCTGTTCCTTGTTCTCAGGACAGAGTTCTCAGGAGAGCTGGTTGTTTGCAAGTGTCTAGCACTTCCCCTTTGCTCTCCCATTCCTGCACTCTCCATGTGCCTGCCTCCCCTTTGCTTTCTGCTATGATTGTAAGTTTCCTGAGGCCTCCCCAGAAGCAGAAGCCTGTACAGCCCAGAGAACTGTGAGCTGATGAAACCTCTTTTCTTAATAAATTACCCAGTCTCAGCTATGTTTTTACAGTAGTGTGAGAACAGACTAATACACCTGTACACACCTTGATCTCAGTCTTCCAGCTTCCAGGACTGTAAGAAATAAGTTTCTGGTCAGGTGTGATGGCTCATGCCTTGGCATTTTGGGAGGCTGAGGTGGGCAGATTGCTTGAGCTCAGAAGTTCAAGAGCAGTGGTTCTCACCTATAATCCCAGCACTCTGAGAGGCTGAGACAGGAGGATCACTTGAATTCAGGAGTTTAAGACCAGCCTGACCAACATGGAGAAACCCTATCTCTACTGAAAATATAAAATTAGCCAGGCATGGTGGTGCATGCCTGTAATCCCAACTACTTGGGAGGCTGAAGCAGAAGAATCGCTTGAACCAAGGAGGCAGAGGTTGTAGTGAGCCAAGATTGTGCCACTTCATTCCAGCTTGATGACAAAGCAAGACTCCATCTCAAAGAAAAAAAGAAAAAAGAAAAAAAATCCAGCTAATGCTGCCTTTTGTTTCTGCATCAGGGACCTTGTGGCTTCTAGCAACCCAGGGCCTCTGCACTGTGGCTGCAGTACCATGCTCTAACCTGCTTTCTGCTTTTCTTCCTTCTAGGGCCAGAGGCTTGTTGAACTTGCACCACAGCCCCTGCCATTCACCTTTCATGAGTTTCCAGTCTGATGGAGGAGGCAGACACCAAACAGGATTCATTTTTATTTTATTTTGTATTTAGTTTTAGAGACAGGGCCTCACTGTGTCACCCAGGCTGGAGTGCAGTGGTGCAATCTCGGCTCACTGCAACCTCTGCCTTCCAGGTTCAAGTGATTCTTCCACCTCAACCTCTTGAGTGGCTGGGACTATAAGTACACACCACCATGCCCAGCTAATTTTGCATTTTTTAGTAGAGACAGGGTGTCACCATATTGGCTAGGTTGGTCACAAACTCCTGACTTCAGTGATCCATCCATGTGGGCCTGCAAAAGTGCTGGGATTATAGGTATGAGCCATCATGCTTGGCCAGATTTTATAGTTCTTTTTGTGACAGATTGATAATATGTGTTTTCCAAGGAAATTGTCCACTTCTTCTTAATTTTGATTTTGGCACAGATTTCTGACCTTTTGAATGTCTACAAGCACTGCATGATTGTTCATACAACAGGCAGAGTTGTGTCTCCAGAAAATTCATAAAAAGAAGTCCTAGCCTTCAGTAAAGAGAAGTCCTAGTCTTCAGTGTCTGACTGTATTTGGAAATAAGGATCTTCAAAGAGGGAATTAAAGTGCCTTTATAAGAAGGGGAGGTTGGGACACAGACAAACACAGAGGGGAGATCATGTGAGGACACAGGGAGAAGAGGGCATCTACAAGCCAAGGAGAGAGGCCTCAGGAGAAGCCAACCCTGCCAAAAGTTTGGCTATGGGTGCCTACCCAAATCTCATGTCGGATTGTAATTCCCAGTGTTTCAGGAGAAGCCTGCCAGGAGGTGACTGGATTATGGGGGTGGATGTCCCTCTTGCTCTCCTGAGAACTCTGTTCCTTGTTCTCAGGACAGAGTTCTCAGGAGAGCTGGTTGTTTGCAAGTGTCTAGCACTTCCCCTTTGCTCTCCCATTCCTGCACTCTCCATGTGCCTGCCTCCCCTTTGCTTTCTGCTATGATTGTAAGTTTCCTGAGGCCTCCCCAGAAGCAGAAGCCTGTACAGCCCAGAGAACTGTGAGCTGATGAAACCTCTTTTCTTAATAAATTACCCAGTCTCAGCTATGTTTTTACAGTAGTGTGAGAACAGACTAATACACCTGTACACACCTTGATCAGATGCTTCAGGATTGAAGGCAGGACCACCAGGGCTAGAGTGTTCTGCTTTGTTGGTAGGCAGAATTTCAGGGGTGGGAGGAGGAAGGAGAAGGGGGAGGCCAGGGCAGAGATGGCAAAGAGACATCTAGGGAGAAGGATTTTAATAGGTCCCTTATAATTGCAAAGCAAATCCCTCTGCCTCTCTAACTGACAATGAACCTTCTGCCCACACGAATGCCTGGTGTGAGTGGGTTTGGTATGAAAACTAAGGTAAAGGATTTTGACATCTGGTGGCTGTGCGGGAGACTGCAGGCATCTCCTGCAAGAAGCTGAGACTGGACTGTTTGGTGTAAGCTGGACTCTGGGCTCCAAGCAATTGTGATTTGACCAATGCTGGGTCCACAAAAGGCATCACAGACATCTTGGAAAGAAAGTCCAGAGTCTTCCACCATCCACCATCCATGGGCTATGAGTCATTCTGGGCCAGCCCTGTAGGGCCAAGATAACCCCACTGATGCCAGCTTGCATGACCAGATGTGAGTCTTGGGCAGCTGTGACCTGAAGAAGTAGAGCCCCTTTGAACTTGGCCTCTTGTGCTGACAATGGCAGCTGGGCTGGTGGGTTGGAACTGCCAGACACCTTCCGAGGGCCTTGTGAGCTTCCTTCTGCCTGCCCATGTTAGGGGAAAAAAAAGTGATTCCAAAGGGATGCACTTGATTTCTACTCAAAGTCACTCAATCACTGCCTCATTCCTTGATGTGTGCTGGACAAGTGTCCCTGGCAAATAAATGGGGAGGTGCAAGTCTCCTAGATACAGCTCAATAGTGGTTGAGGGCAGGTCATGGTGGCTCACACCTGTAATCCCAACTACTTGGGAGGCTGAAGCAGAAGAATCGCTTGAACCAAGGAGGCAGAGGTTGTAGTGAGCCAAGATTGTGCCACTTCATTCCAGCTTGATGACAAAGCAAGACTCCATCTCAAAGAAAAAAAAAAAATCCAGCTAATGCTGCCTTTTGTTTCTGCATCAGGGACCTTGTGGCTTCTAGCAACCCAGGGCCTCTGCACTGTGGCTGCAGTACCATGCTCTAACCTGCTTTCTGCTTTTCTTCCTTCTAGGGCCAGAGGCTTGTTGAACTTGCACCACAGCCCCTGCCATTCACCTTTCATGAGTTTCCAGTCTGATGGAGGAGGCAGACACCAAACAGGATTCATTTTTATTTTATTTTGTATTTAGTTTTAGAGACAGGGCCTCACTGTGTCACCCAGGCTGGAGTGCAGTGGTACAATCATAGCTCACTGCAGCCTCTAACTCCTGGTCTCAATTGATCCTCCCACCTCAGCCTCCTGAGTAGCTGGGATCACAGGCACATGCCACCAGGCCTGGCTAATTTTTATTTTTATTTTTTTGTAGAGATGGAGTATTGCTGTGCTGCCCAGGCTGGTCTCAAACTCATGGCCTCAAGTAATCCTCCTACCCTGGCTTCCCACAGTGTGGGAATTACAGGCTTGAGCCACCGTGCCTTACCTGAACCCAATGATTACAGCACAGTGTGACTGTTGCATCTTGGAGAGGTATTGCTGGCTGCCTTTTCTGCTCATGAAACCCCTTTAACTCTGGCTTTCCCATTACCTTTCTGGCAAAGCTTTCTCTGGCTCCTCCAGTTCTGCTCTGATCTTAGTTATTTCTTGTCTTTGGCTAGGTTTTGAGCTTTTTGATCTTGCTCCTCTAGCTCTTTCAATTTTGATGATAGGGTGTCAATTTTGGATCTCTCCACTCTTCTCATGTGGGCACTTATTGCTATATATTTTCCTCTACAGACTGCTTTAAATGTGTCCCAGAGATTCTGGTACGTTGTGTCTTCATTCTCGTTGGTTTCAAAGAACTTCTTTATTTCTGCCTTCATTTCATTGTTTATCCAATCAACATTCAAGAGCCAGTTGTTCAGTTTCCATGAAGCTGTGCGGTTCTGAGTTATTTTCTGAATTCTGAGTTCCAACTTGATTGCACTATGGTCTGAGAGACTGTTTGTTATGATTTCAGTTGTTTTGCATTTGCTGAGGAGTGCTTTACTTCCAATTATGTGGTCAATTTTGGAGTAGGTGTGATGTGGTGCTGAGAAGAATGTATATTCTGTGGATTTGGGGTGGAGAGTTCTGTAAATGTCTATCAGGTTTGCTTGTTCCAGGTCTGAGTTCAAGTCCTGGATATCCTTGTTAATTTTCTGTCTGGTTGATCTGTCTGCTATTGACAGTGGAGTGTTAAAGTCTCCCACTATTATTGTGTGGGAGTCTAAGTCTCTTTGTAAGTCATTAAGAACTTGCCTTATATATCTGGGTGCTCCTGCATTGGGTCCATATATATTTAGAATCGTTAGCTCTTCTTGTTGTATTGATCATTTTACCATTATGTAATGACCTTCTTTGTCCCTTTTGATCTTTGTTGCTTTAAAGTCTATTTTATCAGAGACAAGAATTGCAACTCCTGCTTTTGCTCTCCATTTGCTTGGTAAATCTTCCTCCATCCCTTTATATTAAACCTTTGTGTATCCTTGAGTGTGAGGTGGGTTTTCTGGATATACCACACCGATGGGTTTTGGCTTTTTAATCTAATTTGCCAGTCTGTGTCTTTTGATTGTTGCATTTAGCCCATTTACATTTAGGGTTAACATTGTTATGTGTGAATTTGATACTGCCATTTTGATGCTAGCTGGCTGTTTTGCCCATTGGTTCATGTAGATTCTTCATTTTGTTGATGCTCTTTAGCATTTGGTATGCTTTTAGGATGGCTGGTACTGGTTGTTTCTTTCTATGTGTAGTGCCTCTTTCAGGAGCTCTTGTAAAGCAGGCCTAGTGGTGACAAAATCTCTGAGTACTTGCTTGTTCATGAAGGATTTTATTTTTCCTTCACTTTTGAAGCTCAGTTTGGCTGGTATGAAATTCTGGGTTGAAAGTTCTTTTCTTTAAGGATGTTGAATATTGGCCCCCACTCTCTTCTGGCTTGCAGAGTCTCTGCCGAGATATCTGCTGTGAGTCTGATGGGCTTCCCTTTGTGGGTGACCCAACCTTTCTCTCTGGCTGCCCATTGTATTTTCTCCTTCATTTCAACCCTGGTGAATCTGACGATTATGTGCCTTGGGGTTGCTCTTCTTGCAAAGTATCTTTGTGGTGTTCTCTGTATTTCCTGGAGTTGAGTATTGACCTGTCTTGCTATGTTGGGGAAATTTTCCTGAATAATATCCTGAAGAGTATTTTCCAGCTTGGATTCATTCTCTTCATCACATTCTGGTATACCTATCAAACGTTGGTTGGGTCTCTTCACATAGTCCCACATTTCTTGGAGATTTTGTTCATTCCTTTTTGTGCTTTTTTCTTTAATCTTAGTTTCTGATTTTATTTCATTGAGTTGATCTTCCACTTCTGATATTCTTTCTTCTGCTTGGTCAATTTGGCTGTTGAAACTTGTGCATGCTTCAGGAAGTTCTCATGTTGTGTTTTTCAGCTCCTTCAATTCATTCATATTCCTCTCTAAGTTTTCCATTCTTGTTATCAATTCCTCGAATTTTTTTTCAAATCTTTTTTCAAAGTTCTTAGTTTCTTTGCACTGATTTAGAACATGTTCTTTTAGCTCACTGAGGTTTCTCATTATCCATTTTCTGAAGTCTGATTCCGTCATTTCATCACACTCATTCTCCGTCCAGCTTTGTTCCCTTGCTGGTGAGGAGTTTTGGTCCTTTTTAGGAGGTGAGGTGTTTTGGTTTCGGGTGTTTTCCTCCTTTTTGCGCTGGTTTCTTCCCATCTTTATGAATTTATATACCTGTCATCTTAGTAGTTGCTGATTTTTCAATTGGGTCTCTGTGTGGATGCCCCAATTGTTGTTGATGAAGTATTTCTGTTACTTAGTTTTCCTTCTAGTGGTCTAGCCCCTCTGCTGTATGCGTGCTGAGGTCCACTCCAGGCCCTGCTTATTCTGGGGTATACCTGTAGCAGCTGCAGAACAGTGAGGGATGCTACCAGTTTCTTCTTCTGCTATCTTTGTTCCAGAATGATGCCCACCAAATGTCAGTCTGATTAGTCCTTTTTTGGGGTGACTCTTTGGATATACAGGGGTCAGGGAGCTGCTTGAGGAGATGGTCTGTGCTTTATAGGAGCTCCAGTGCTGAGCTGTGAGCTCCGTTGTTCATTCAGCATTGTTGAGAGGATGTGTTTATGTCTGCTGCAACAGAACTCATAAAACCCCTCCTTCCCCCCCCACTTAGATACTCTGTCTCAGGGAGTTGGGGCTTTCTTTATGAGTATCTGTTGCACCGTCCTGCCCCACTAGGAGGCAGTCTATTCACTATTTGCCCGCCAGGGCTCTGCCCTGCTAGCGCGGGTCCGCCCTGCTGTGGCAAGGCTCCATTGTGCTGCTGAGCACTCTCTGTTATGGCAGGTTGCCTTGGCAATGGCAGGCTGCATCAGCCCTGGGCGGTACTTCAGTAGGGTTGGATTGCATCCATAGTGGTGGATGCCCCTCCCCCACTGGGCTGCAACGTCCTAGATGCCGGCAGCAAAACTCTCAGCCCCAAGCACCTCCAATCACCACTCTGCCCATCCCTGTGAGGGCAGGACCCACCAAGCCCAATCTCCCAGCTCCCTGCCTCAGAGTCCTTCCTCTCTCTCTCTCTCTCTCTCTCTCTCATTTTTGAAAACCATTTCTTGCTCAATCTCCTGGGCTGGAGTGCAGTGGTGCAATCATAGTCCAGTGTAGTCTCCAACTCCTGGGCTCAAGTGATCCTCCTGCCTCAGCCTCCCAAAGTGCTGGGATTACAGGTGCCTGCCACGACACTTGGTTAATTTTTGTATTTTTAGTAGAGACGGGTTTCATCTTGTTAGCCAGGCTGGCCTCAAACTCCTGACTTTGTGATCTGCCTGCCTTGGACTTCCAAAGTGCTGAGATTACTGGGGTGAACCACTATGCCTATCTCTCTCTCTCTCTCTCTCATTTTTGAAAACCATTTCTTGCTCAATCTCCTGGGCTGGAGTGCAGTGGTGCAATCATAGTCCAGTGTAGTCTCCAACTCCTGGGCTCAAGTGATCCTCCTGCCTCAGCCTCCCAAAGTGCTGGGATTACAGGCATGAGCCACCGTGCCCAGCCAATTTTGTATTTTTTTTTGAGACGGAGTCTCACTCTGTCTCCTGGGTTCAAGCAATTCTCCTATCTCAGACTCCCAAGTAGCTGGGACTACAGGTGTGTGCCACCACATCCAGCTAATTTTTGTATTTTTAGTAGAGACGGGTTTCATCTTGTTAGCCAGGCTGGCCTTCTCGGATCTGACACCAGTCATGGTGCTGCCTTCAGAAACTGGATGTAGGAGTTGACTCTTCACCAGTCAGAATTGATTCCACATGGCCTCTACTTCCTGGTCATTGCTTCTCATTCTGAGTCTGGTAGGTGCACTGATTGGTAGAGTCCAGGTTATGATTAAGCCTTATCTGCAAGGGAGTCTGGAAAGGTGGATGTAATTCACAAGGTGGGGAATTCCTCAGACATAGGAGGAATTTGGAGGTGTTCAGGCAGGCAAAGGAATGTATCTGATCTCTGGCCAGAAGCTCTTCATTTGGATGGAAGAGTAGGAATAGATCTATTATATAATTTTTTAAGACAGAGTCTTGCTCTGTCACCCAAGCTGGAGTGCAGTGGTGCAATCATAGTCCAGTGTAGTCTCCAACTCCTGGGCTCAAGTGATCCTCCTGCCTCAGCCTCCCAAAGTGCTGGGATTACAGGTGCCTGCCACGACACTTGGTTAATTTTTGTATTTTTAGTAGAGATGGGGATTCATCCACTGCCTCAGCCTCCTGAGTATCTGGGATTACCCTGTCTGACTATTTTTATTTGTTTTAGTTTTTGTAGAGATGAGGTCTCACTATGTTGCTCAGGCTAGTCTTAAAGTCCTGAGTTCAAGTGATCCTCCTGCCTCAGCCTCCTGAGTATCTGGGATTACCCTGTCTGACTATTTTTATTTGTTTTAGTTTTTGTAGAGATGAGGTCTCACTATGTTGCTCAGGCTAGTCTTAAAGTCCTGAGTTCAAGTGATCCTCCCATCTCTGCCTCCCAAGTACCTGAAACTATAGGAGGTCACCACCATGATGCACTAACTTTTTGATTTTTAGCAGAGATAGGATCTTGCTGTGTTGCCCAGGCTGGTCTCACACTCCTGGCCTCAAGTGATCCTCCTGCCTCAGCCTCCTGAGTATCTGGGATTACCCTGTCTGACTATTTTTATTTGTTTTAGTTTTTGTAGAGATGAGGTCTCACTATGTTGCTCAGGCTAGTCTTAAAGTCCTGAGTTCAAGTGATCCTCCCATCTCTGCCTCCCAAGTACCTGAAACTATAGGAGGTCACCACCATGATGCACTAACTTTTTGATTTTTAGCAGAGATAGGATCTTGCTGTGTTGCCCAGGCTGGTCTCACACTCCTGGCCTCAAGTGATCCTCCCACTTTGGCCTCACAATCTGCTGGTATTACAGAAATGAGCCACAGCACCCGGCCTGGCCTCTTCTGTGTTTTTTTTTTTTTTTTTTTTTTTTTTTTTTTTTTTTTTTTTTTTTGAGACGGAGTCTCACTCTGTCTCCTGGGTTCAAGCAATTCTCCTATCTCAGACTCCCAAGTAGCTGGGACTACAGGTGTGTGCCACCACATCCAGCTAATTTTTGTATTTTTAGTAGAGATGGGGATTCATCCACTGCCTCAGCCTCCTGAGTATCTGGGATTACCCTGTCTGACTATTTTTATTTGTTTTAGTTTTTGTAGAGATGAGGTCTCACTATGTTGCTCAGGCTAGTCTTAAAGTCCTGAGTTCAAGTGATCCTCCTGCCTCAGCCTCCCAAAGTGCTGGGATTACAGGCATGAGCCACCGTGCCCAGCCAATTTTGTATTTTTTTTTGAGATGGAGTCTCACTCTGTCTCCTGGGTTCAAGCAATTCTCCTATCTCAGACTCCCAAGTAGCTGGGACTACAGGTGTGTGCCACCACATCCAGCTAATTTTTGTATTTTTAGTAGAGACGGGTTTCATCTTGTTAGCCAGGCTGGCCTTCTCGGATCTGACACCAGTCATGGTGCTGCCTTCAGAAACTGGATGTAGGAGTTGACTCTTCACCAGTCAGAATTGATTCCACATGGCCTCTACTTCCTGGTCATTGCTTCTCATTCTGAGTCTGGTAGGTGCACTGATTGGTAGAGTCCAGGTTATGCTCTAAAAATATATTTCTTATGTTGAATTTTTATTACATCTGAGAGATTGGATTTTTTGGAGTACATCCTCTGACTGACATATACTTGGACTGTAGATTTTTTTCTTGCTCTTAAATATATATCTTTATAAGCACAGCATTTTAGGAGAAACATTGAAAAAAGATTATGTTGTATACATAAAGTCTGATCATGTGGACAGAAAAATGAGAAAGCTTTTATGGAACTGGGAAGTGTAATTCAGAGAACAAAATGCAGAAAATACAATATATATCCAAATCCTCAAATATTTGATAAACTTTTACATACAAGATACATTGGACTTGTGTTGTGGGGTCATAAAAGTTAAAACTCAGAATTATATTTTGAAGTCATTAGAAGTTATATTTCATATATATGAAATAAATTTTAACACTCTAAATTATGTAAATATGATCAACACTACTTCAGAATACCTCAATTATTTACAGATGCCAGCTTTCAGAGATATAATGTTGAAATAAATTTACCATGAGGACAAAATAGAACAAATGTGGAGGTGTGTGTGTGTGTCTTTGTCTGTGTGTGTGTGTATATATATATAATTGTTTATGACAACTCATCAATATTTGCCAACTTTTTAAAGTAAATAACTGGTCACATTCATCTTTACTTTTTATTTTTAAAATGTCCCCATTTTATGAATTTATAGTGATATTTTTTTACTTAGATTTATCTTTGATAGGATTTTGAAAGTAGTCTTGAAGTTAAAATCTACAAAGTCTGCAATAGATGACAATTAGGTGGTGAAGTTCATGAAGAATTTCAATCAAATAAAAATTAAAATAAGTAGGTCATAGGGTCACTGTAATACAGACTTTTTTTCTCTAAACCAAAACCAGTGTATTGAACTGATAGTGATCTTTTTTGTACCATGATCACATATCTATATTTTCAAACTCTTCCAGATACAAGCTTCTGCTTCATCATGTCACACCACCTTTCTCTTCTAGACTTAATAGGCTCCAATCTCCATATCATAAATTTCACACCCAGTGGTATGGAAATAAAGCAGTATAAATGGAAGTTGAAATTTTACAATTCAAGATAACTTTCACACTGATAACATAAAACTTCCATCTCTCGACAGAAATTTTTATTTCATATTTTCTAATATAAGCACATGCTTGGGATACAAGATGTATGAATTCATTTTTTTTGCATCTGATAGTAATTTAGTGTCTTAATGGCATGTAGTACTTTGTATATTAAACAGATGACCATTAAAACATTGACAAGCATGATAAACAATGTAATGGTCATAAAAATGTCTAGACATAGTCTGATATTAATGTTATTTTCATTGTTATTCAATTATGTTTTCATATTTTCTCCTATGCTGTTAATATTTCATCAACTAACATTAGTTTTTCCTGTAACTATTAGATAACTATTTAAAATTTAACACAGAATAGAATTGAAATACACAGTTCATTAGGTTTTTAATCTATTTATGGCTATTGAGTCTAAGAATTTGATTAAGCAAGAGATACTCACATTAATAACTAAGGTAAGACTAAAATATACTAGACATCTTTATTCTAACAGGAAAGAACAAAGTAAGTATCCATTTGCATGTAAACGGAAAGCACCAGTGTTATTTAAACAATAGTAATATACTTGCTTTTTGAAAAGTGCTTTTAGAATAATACATCTATGCTTCATTCTAAAATATGGTGTACATATTACTGCCCAATCTCCTCTTTCTCAAGAGATTAGCATCACGAATCCCCCAAGGCATTCTTCCCCAGCTGAACCCATATGTAACTTTAGAATATTTCTCATCTTAATGTTCTAAACAGCCACTACCAATTCATAAGAATTGGCACTCAGGTTAAAATCAATTTGCTTTTCTATTTACTATTCTAAATGGATCAGTAGAAGCTGGAAATTCATGCTGGAACACTAACATGAATTTGGGAGAAAGCCAAATCTTGGATAGCAAAGTTGCATGTAAACTACAGTAGGGGAATTTTTGAGGCCTAAAATTATCCTAAAAGGACATCTAATCTATAAAGATAAAGGATTATTTTTCATTTAGCCTTATGACACTCAAAATCCATTGTTAGAAACATTTAAGAAAATTGAAGACATTTCTAACTAATCCAAAGTAAGCATTATCTAGGTCTTCTGCAATAAATAACTGACCTATAATGGATACCATTATAGGTGAAATAAAAATAGATGACATGTTCCTTTAGCAAGTTTTGAATTTCCTTGAAATACCAAGTACATGCCAGTCATAAGAACACTTTAATAAGACAAACAATAATCTTCCTCATGGAACTTACATTTTAGTTGGCAGCAGTAAGCTACACACAATTAAACCAATAAGATAGTTATGTATAAGAAAAAGTGCTTTGGTTGAAACTCAGCTAAATCACTGAGCAACTGAGGATGAACTTCCAAGACTGCACGAAACTCTCTGAAGTTCAGAGAGCTGATGTCAAAAAGGACAGAGTTAGGATATGATATCAATGTCAATGTTATTGTCATTCAATTGAGCTTTCTATTTCCAATTATGTTAATATGATCATGGTGTCATGCTTTCATAGAAACAATTGAAGGAATTGACATCCAGGAAGATAAATAGTATGTGCAAAGCCATGAAGCAAGAATGGCACAGTACATACTTTTGCACAGTTTGAGATTGACATACATTGATACATTCAAATGTTTTCAACTGCTTACAATTTGTATAAAATGTGTACTCCAGATGAAATACATTCATGACCAGATGGAATATAATACACAGCATGTCAAGTACCCATATGCTATTACTAGTTTTCTCAATGTAATTATTCAAACTAATATTAGTAGTGATATGTATTTATTCAGTTAATGAGCTCACATGTTACTTTGTTGTCCCTCATATCTATCGTCTTCTTCATTGGGATAAAAATTTTATTCTCTCTGTGAGATGTCAGTAATTTAAACATGGTTATGGGTTATTAAACATCAATTATTTGTATAATCATTTCTGCAAATACATTTGAAACATTTAAAAAAATTTATAATTACCATAGTTATTGCCTGAAGCAGTGGTCAGCAAGCCACCATCCATAGCCAAATCTGATTTCCTCTCTGCTTTGGTAGATAAAGTGTATTTAGAACACAGCTATTAATTTTTGTATTATCTATGGCTATGTTTTCTGCTGCAACAAGGAGAGCTGAACCATTGCAACAGAGATTCTATGGCCTTCAAGCCTGAAATATTTACTACCTGGCCCTTTACAGAAAAGGTTTCCAAACACCTTGTGTGAAGGAACTCAGTAGTATCAGAGGACAATTAAACATCAACTTGCTCTAATGATAATTTTGTTTATAAATTATCTTCATTCTTATTTTCATTTACTTCCATGATTTAGACTTTACCCAAGCCAATTCGATTAATTCTATTTTCAGTTAATGAGAAATGGGACACTTTATAGTTTATTCTACAAAAATATTCCTTTTGTTTAACTAGGTCACAATACTGCCTGATTCCTTTACCAACTGGATTAATCTCTTTGTTTTGTTTTGTTTTTAAATATATGGGGTACAATGTGATGTTTTGATATATGCTTACATTGTTAAATGACTAATTAGCCATTGTTAAATGGCTAATTAACATATCCATAACTTCAAGTACTTTTTTTTTTGGTGTGAACATTTAAAGTCTTTTTTAAGCAATTTTGTAATATACAATGCATTATTATTAACTATAGTCACCTTTCTGTGCAATGGACACTAAAACTTATTGCTCCTTTTAACTGAAACCTTGTACCTTTGACCTTGAGGAATTCTTCTCCATCTCTCCCCTGGAATATTTTTAGAAAATATTATTTCAGCTTATGCAATAGAATGCCCATATAAGTGAATTAATGCTGACAAGAGGGAAGAGAACCCTTGGCGAAGCAAAAGGCACCATACTTCTCCCAGCCAAATTAAATGACATCTGTTCATGATTAGGTGCTATTGCTGTACAGTTCTTATTGGCAGTTTAAGAGTAATTTGTTTCATCAGATAATTCCTAAGGAAAAGAAAAGCAAATGCATATGTTCTTTATTTTCTCTTTCATAGTACTACATTAAGGGGTTCTATATTGGAAAGACTGATATTTGAAAACAGGCTTAACATCTTGATTTATCAGTGCACTTTAACTCACTGTTGACAGAAGTGTAGCCACTTGACAGGCAGCAAATAGAAGCCAGAAATTCTCTAAGTAACATTTTAGAGCATTTACAAATTGAATGATTTGACCTAATCGTTTATTCATTCTTTGTTTAAACTACTTCTGCCATACTTGAACTCACTTTGCTAGTTATTTTTAAAAATGAATGCCAATATAAGGTCCCATGATAGACATGTGAATTCTTGTCACTAAAGAAATAACATTTTACTGTTTTGCTATATATTTACAAAAATATGTATAATATTATAGGTGTTTCAAAAAAAAGACACACAAAAAGTTACAAGTTCAATGAGATGGGGAATCACTTCTACTCAGTTAAAAATTTATGAGATTGGTGCTAATCTTGTAAAATTAAGATGGCAATGACAACTGATAATGGAGTACTAAGTATTTCAGGTCTACAATTATATTTTTAATTCATTTATTCACTAATCATTTATTGAGAAATTTTTATATGTAGCCTTTGTGCTTCATTGTGTATTAACAGTAGCTGAGTATATGCTAATATCCTTAAGAGAGTTTACTAAGTTCAGCAATTGGTCAATAAACAAATAAAAATAAGAACAAAGTGTAATGAGAGGGAATGTAGCTGAGAAGAAAATCACTTAAAAAAGAATGAGTGAGAGGAAAATTGGTACTGGTCATACATTTATTTTGAATAATTTATTTTAAGGATTTTGATTTTTAATATTAAAATTGCACAGCAATTAAAGATATTGCCACAGAAACAGAGATATAATTTTCCATCTTACAAGATACAGTTCATTTTTTCTCTAAATTTTATTGATAATGAATTAACTTTTCACTGGAACTCTTATCTTGCCAGTTATTACACAAGTATTTATTTTAAAACAAAAATCATGGTAGTTATTTTAGATTACATATCTCTGCTTTTTGAAAATTCAGGCACTATATCTGTGAATTCAACAGAGATTTTTGGGATCCTACTATGATCACATGCTGTTGATATAGCCTGGGACAAACATGAATGGCCCTTGCTTTCCTGGAGCAGACATTACAGTGGGTAAGAGAAAGAAAATAAATAATAAGTATTCAAGAAAATTTCAATATGTTTTTGGCTAATAGAGATAAAAGAGAGTGATATAATAGTGTTTGAGATCTAGGATGGGTATTGTATTTTAGATATTGGGTGCTAAAGGAAGTTTACTTTGAGACAGGAATATGAAACTTAAGATTTAATGATGAGTGAATCAGTTTGTGGACAAATCAGAAGAAAAACTCCTAAGAAGAAGAAACAGTGTGAAAGCTCCAACATAAAAATCAATTTAACACATTTCTCAAATGGAAAAGAAAAACATAGTGAATACATGACAGTGTGTGAAGGAGTTAAATGATAATGCCTTTGTGAGAGATGCTGCTAAAAGCCCAATCATGCCAGCCTTTGTATGCCATGACAAAGGGATCAGGTTTTATTTCAAATGAGTAATAAGCTACTAACAATTTTCAAACATGTAGTTGACAAATCCAATATATATTTTAACAGATTATTTGCTTCATGCAGAAGGTATTTGGGAAGAATAAAAGCAGAGACACCACTTAGGAGGTTCTTGTACTGTTACAGGAAAGAAATGAGAATCACTGGGGCTAGAGAGTCACTACAAAATGTGGAGAAATATGGAATTTGGTGAAGTTGCAGAGTTTTCAGGATCTGATAATGGAGTACATGAAAAAGGGAAAAGAATAGAAGAATCAAGCAGCTGCTAATTTTATTCTAACTACAAAGAAGTCACAGTTCAAATTACTGAGAAATGGAACACTGAGAAGAGCAGATTTGCACAGAGACATCTGCCTACTTAGATACCCAGCATTTGAATATTTGCCTTAGTTTGTTGGCTGCTATGACAAAATACCTTGGACTGTGGTAATTTATAAACAATAGAAATGTATTGCTCACAGTTCTGGGTGCTGTGAAGACTAAGATCAAGACACCATAAGATTCAATATCTGCTGAAGGCCCATTTCACCCAGATAGTACGTTGAAGCTGTGCCTTCACATGGCAGAAGGAACAAGTCAGCTCACTTCAGCTACTTTTATAAGGGTATTAATCCCATTCATAAGGGTAGTGCCCTTGTGATCTAATTACATTCTAAAGTCTCCATCTCTTAAAACCACCACAATAAAAATTAAATTTCAACATAAATTTTGCCAGACACAAAGGTCAGATCATAGCTATATTTAAACCTAGAAGACACAGATGAGGTTAGAACTGGAGACACAAAAATATGAAATTAATCAGTATGCAGATTAATATTTAGGATGTGAGTTCTAAAAAGATTGTGCAGGTTAACAAGGGAAGCCATTCCAGGACAGAATCTTGGAGCATTCCCACATTTAGAGACTGAATGAATAAGATGAGACACACTACAGTTGAACAAGATGGAACACAATTTCTTCTTTTTTTTCTTTTATTTATTTATTTATTTATTTTTTCACCTCCTCAGCATTGGATGACAGCACCGACATCTCAGCCCTGGACAGTAGTCCCACTCCCTGGGACCCTGGTGATGACTCCAGGTTCACAGCCTTAGGTGGCTGCACCACTCCCTCAACCCTGGGCAGTGTTTCTACCACCTGAGGCTTTGGTGATGACCCCAGATCCTCAGCTTGGATCACAATTTCTTAAGTTTGACTAGTGATGAGGAATAAAAATCAGAAGAAAGACATGTAACAAAAGCACAGAAAATAAAGTATTTTAAGAAAGCTCTGTTGTATTAATCACTCCTGAATGATCTACCGAGGTGAGGTTATTATAATGGTCATTGAATTTGGCAACATGGAGGTTAGGTATTAAGAAAGATGTCAGGAAAGTTATAGGAACAAAAATCTATTTAGGAAAGGCAGATGAGACAATGAAAGGTGAGAAAAGAAAAATACAGAAAAATCTTTTAAAAATTTAAAAATATCTTATTAATTAGTTTTATAATTTTTTCCTTGACAATAGGTCTTTTGTAAGTTGTATTCACAGTGTATATACAAGGAAGTTATAATAAACACTTATTTATCATTGTGTAGATTGTAAACAAAGTTACTAAGTATATGCTTTAAAATATTTATGGAGGGGATAAATAACTCTATATGAAAATGAAAGTATCATACCATTTTGATCTGTTTTCTGCTAACGTATTTGTTCTTTTGGTCCTGAAAAGTGTTCTAGTTGTCAAAGTTTATTCTGTAAAGCATACTTTAAAGGATATTAGATATGATTTTTTAATTTTAGAATTTAGTTTTATGTTCATAAGAATATGGAAATATACTTAAAAGAGTTATAATGATTTACAATTTACTGAGTACTAAATAAAAATATGCAAGTGGATATATTACTACTAGATTTACACTGTTACCTTTAATACTGCCTAGGATCATTGATTGCTTTAGATGTGATTATGACTTGCATTTATCATGACACTATGGAATATAAAATATACAAGCTAGAAATACAGTTTCAAAATGTAAATAAAAGTAGAACTTTGATTTTAGGTTATATAAGTAAATTTCAAGTATTAACTGATATTTATAATTTTGAGATATTAATTTGTAGAATATCTATTAGTTGTATAATCTGAACTAATCCTATCAACATTTAGATTTTTAAAGTAATCAGAATTATAGTACCATACCTTATTTTATTAATATTCACAGCTAAGCAACTGAATGTAACATTTTTATGTTGCAGAAAACTAAATTTATTGCATGATTACAGCTGTTTTCAAATCAGGCATTTCATTTTAACATTTCTAGTTTAAAAAAAATTCTTTCTTGGCCTTGGATTTCCCATCCTGCTCTACTTACAAAGTAAATAATAGCTGTTTTCATATTAGAGTCCTGGAAAAAGTAATTCATAACATTTGAGAAATGTTAGCATAATATTACTAATTTGTTTTGCTTCTTGTTAATAACAAAAGGGGTGTAATAATTGTGAGATAGAATCTCTAGGCTACAACTTGCAAATGGAGCTGCTGATTTTATGCTATTGTAATTAACAAATCACCACTAGTCAGGCACAGTGGACTTCGCCTGTAAACCCAGCACTTTGGGAGGCCAAGGAACATGAATCACAAGGTCAGGAGTTTGAGACCAGCCTGGCCAACATGGTGAAACCCCATCTCTACTAAAAATACAAAAAAATTTTGCTGGTTGTGGTGGCAGGTGCCTGTAATCCCAGCTACTCAGGAGGCTGAAGTGAGAGAATCACTTGGACCAGGGAGGCTCTGGTGGCTGTGAATCTAGACCATTCCATTGCGCTCCAGCCTGGGTGACAGAGCAAGACTCAGTCTCAAAAAAGAAAAAGAAGAAGAAAAAAATCGCCACTATACCCATGATAAATTTTTATCTTTTGGGGCTTTCTTATGTCATAAAACTGTGTTTGAGCACAATTTAAAAGGTTACTATTTGTGGGAAAATAACTTTAAAGAATATCCAAAGGCAAGATTGCAAATAGATTATTTTATATTCATGGCCTCCCTATTAACAAGTAACTCTATTTAGAAAAAATGGAAAACAATATTTAAACATATGCCAGAAACTGTGAAAAGTCCAAAATATTACACAACTTACACAGTATATATCAAGCTCATAAACGTGATCAGAGTAAAGAGCTTTATTATACTCACAGCCCAATCAGAAATCCTTTGAAGTAACATGGCAATGTCTGTCCACCCATACCCAATAATCCTGAACAACAATACTCTTAAAAGCCAAATGGAGTTTTGTTCATGAAGTCCTTGCCTACTCCTATGTCCTGAATGGTTTTGCCTAGATTTTCTTCTAGGGTTTTTATGGTGTCAGGTCTTACGTTTAAGTCTTTAATCCATCTGGAGTTAATTTTAGTGTAAGGAGTCAGGAAGAAGTCCAGTTTCTGCTTTCTGCACATGGCTAGCCAGTTTTCCCAACACCATTTATTAAATAGGGAATCCTTTCCCCATTGCCTGTTTGTGTCTGGTTTATCAAAGATAATATGGTTGTAGATGTGTTGTGTTGACTCCGATGCCTCTGTTCTGTTCCATTGGTCTATATCTCTGTTTTGGTACCAGTACCATGCTGTTTTGATTACTGTAGCCTTGTAGTATAGTTTGAAGTCTGGTAGCGTGATGCCTCCCGCTGTGTTCTTTTTGCTTAGAATTGACTTGGCTATGCGGGCTCTTTTTGGTTCCATATGAAATTCATGGTGGTTTTCCAGTTCTGTGAAGAAATTCAATGGTAGTTTGATGGGGATAGCATTGATTGTGTAAATTACTTTGGGCAGTATAGCCATTTTCACGATATTGATTCTTCCTAACCACGAACATGGAATGTTTCTCCATCTGTTTGTGTCCTCTCTTATTTCGTTGAGCAGTTGTTTGTAGTTTTCCTTAAAGAGGTCCCTTACATTCCTAGTGAGTTGTATTCCTAGGTATTTTATTTTCTTTGTAGCAATTGTGAATGGCAGTTCGTTCTTGATTTGGTTCTCTTTAAGTCTGTTATTGGTGTATAGGAATGCTTGTGATTTTTGAACATTGATTTTATATCCTGAGACTTTGCTGAAGTTGCTTATCAGTTGCAGGAGCTTTTGGGCTGAGGTGATGGGGTCTTCTAGGTATACTATCATGTCGTCTGCAAATAGAGACAATTTGGCTTCCACCTTTCCTATTTGAATACCCTTTATTTCTTTTCTTGCCTGATTGCTCTGGCTAGAACTTCCAGTACTATGTTGAATAGAAGTGGTGAGAGGGCATCCTTGTCTAGTGCCAGATTTCAAAGGGAATGCTTCCAGTTTTGCCCATTAAGTATGATATTGGCTGTTGGTTTGTCATAAATAGCTTTTATTACTTTGAGATATGTTCCATCAATACCAAGTTTATTGAGGGTTTTAGCATAAAGGGCTGTTGAATTTTGTCAAATGCCTTCTCTGCATCAATTGAGATAATCATGTGATTTTGTTTTGCTTCTTGTTAATAACAAAGGGGTGTAATAATTGTGAGATAGAATCTCTAGGCTACAACTTGCAAATGGAGCTGCTGATTTTATGCTATTGTAATTAACAAATCACCACTAGTCAGGCACAGTGGACTTCGCCTGTAAACCCAGCACTTTGGGAGGCCAAGGAACATGAATCACAAGGTCAGGAGTTTGAGACCAGCCTGGCCAACATGGTGAAACCCCATCTCTACTAAAAATACAAAAATTTTGCTGGTTGTGGTGGCAGGTGCCTGTAATCCCAGCTACTCAGGAGGCTGAGTGAGAGAATCACTTGGACCAGGAGGCTCTGGTGGCTGTGAATCTAGACCATTCCATTGCGCTCCAGCCTGGGTGACAGAGCAAGACTCATTACATGTGAAAAAAAAATGTTTCTAAGGGAACTGAAAGCAAGTATTATCTTTCTTTATGCTGTATACATTCCATTGCTCAAGAAACTGAGACTTTTATAGAAACACTGAAAAGCCATACAAATTTCATTTTTTCCACAATATATATACCATAAAACTTTATTACTTTATAATAGAAAAGCCGTATCAAAAATCTATAGTAAACCTCAACGTTTTTGTCAATAAAATTAGATTAATATTTATATACATATAAGGTTATTCTATGAGTGTGCTGTAGCATGCTATACTATTTTTTCTTGGTTTAAAATTATATAGTTCAGAAAGTGCTTTTAGAGTAGAGTTTTCACTTTAAACTATGATAGGTATAAATTTTTATCACTATATAAAACGTAATAAATTAAAGTTGGATAAAATGAAATTAATTTGAAGGTTATTGAGTTTTTAATTTTGTATTTTTTTAGAAACTTTAATTTTAGTTTACCTGGAAGAGTTCCCCTTCCCCTCATTCACTCACTCATATATTATATATAATTATTTCTTTGTATGTAGCTCATATTCACTTGAAGATTCTTCGGAATGGAATAAAACAATATTCACAATGGGGATAGTTTTTGTTGCCTGTAAAGATAATGCAATGATTTCATATTTATTTTTGAGATGTTGGATTTGTTTTTAAGAAATGTAAGATAAACATGGAAATATCATGTGTAAAGATTATTAAAGTGTGATTGTTGCATCATAACATGGCTCGCTTGTACATGCTGTTCTGGATAGGGTGCTAAAGTGCTCTACAATCTTGTACACTCTTCATTAGAAGTTTCACACTAGATATGTGAGGAATGACACACCACTCCCTCCTCACCTTGAATCCCTAATTAGATTAAGGAAAAGTGCTGCCATTTTCTAAACCATGATGCAGTTTTCACTTAGTTCTGTGGTTCCAGCAGATCTCAGTGGGCTGGTTTTTGTGTGGCCCATGGATTTGAAGCTTCTGCACCGAAACTGCCAATGTGCTGGGACCGCGCACATGCCTAGACTGAGTGTGGTTTCATCATGGTGGATGGTTGGCAAGCTCAGCAAGCCCAGTCCCTCGTGTTCAGTGAGCCTGTTTCATTTGCTATATATAAAAATAAACTCCTATTTTACCTTGCTGGAATTATTGGATAAAAAGCTACGTTTATAAATTTGTTATAAATTGGATGATGACTATATTGAGGGTAAAATTTCTAGAGAAGAAACAATACGTACCTGCTATTAATATTTCCATTTGGAATGTTTTGTACTGACCAAATTTAATGAACCTACCCAAGTTAGCCACCGTCCCTGGTTCTTTGCTCTCCAGGGTAGTGATGAATATTTACTGCTATAAAAGAAACAGCTATTTCATGAAATTTTGACATCTGCACATTTTGTTGGTATGTAATGCTCAGATTGCATTTTACAATTGATCTAAACATATATCGAAAAGTATTTGCTAAATAGAACTTCAGGTAAGTGAAGTGAAATGCTAGCCAGTGATGAGTTAGGAGCTGTCACACACATACTCCAGTTCAATTCAAATCTGACCACAGTTGCATGGTTGTTTTACCATGTTAGCTGTGTATTGTTTTAGAAGTTTTAAATTTAAAATATGTTATGCATAGAATGTTTATTGTAAGCTAATATAAAATGTGCTCTGCCCCACTGGCCCAGAGCTGGGGTAAACAGAGATACTCAGACTTGATTACTGAACTGGCAGACACTGGAGTCACAGCGATGGGTTGGTCTGGCGGGTGCAGTGGTGGGTCCCTGCAGGTTGGCTCTCACGTTTGCCTTTGCGGCTGTCTCCTGCCTGCTGTCAGTGTTTGTCATACATTGTCTCTTCTGACTTCCCAGAGCCCTCTCACTTGACCATGTGGGATTTGGGATAACTGTAGGCCTTGTTTCCTGGCAATGAGATGAACTGAGAGAGTGGGCTGGGTTCTGTTTTGTTTGGTTTTGATTTGTTTATTTTTTTTGATTACTTAGAGGCTTTTCTCAGAGAAAACAGGCCACGGTGTTTCATACAGAATGTCTTTATATCACCTGAAATGGTATGGCTGAAGTTCATTTGTTTGTAATGTCAGGAATATCATCAATTCTTGAGATTCAGCAGTAGTGATTGTAAGGGACATTTTAAGCTAGTGAAGAGTTTTTTCTGGAACTGATTTTTCCCAAAAATATATTAAATGAAGTTAATCATAGGAGAGTACTTCCAGGTAACTTAGAAGTCAGCAGGAAACACACAGAAATTTATTTTAAAATCTTTCAGAATTTTAACTGAAAGACTTATTATCAGTTCTTTTGGGGAGAATGACATTTTTTTTTTTTTGAGATGGAATTTCACTCTTGTGGCCCAGGCTGAAGTGCAATGGTGCCATCAGCTCACTGCAATCTCTGCCTCCTGGGTTCAAGCGATTCTTCTGCCTCAGCCTCCCCAGTAGCTGGGATTACAGGCATGTGGCACCACGCCTGACTAATTTTGTATTTTAGTAGAGACAGCGTTTCTCCATGTTGGTCAGGCTGGTCTCAAACTCCCAACCTCAGGTGATCCACCTGCCTCTGCCTCCCAAAGTGCTGGGATTACAGGCAGCCACTGCACCTGGCCAAGAATCACATCTTAAAGTCACCATTGCATTCCTTGTTTGTGAACCGTTTTTTTTTTTTTTCGTATTTTAAGTCAGGTCTACAAGATCATTTTAACTTAAATTCCAACTTTGTTGGACTTCTTAAAATGAGCCCTTGTGAAAGCCAGCCAGCCTTTCCTCCTTCCTCACCACCCTCTGTCTCCTCAACAGCCTGCTCTTTAGTGTGGATTAGTGGAAGCCAGTCACAGAATGTAGACTGATGTATAGGTCACCGTTTCTTTCCCCACCAGAAATCACATTCTCGAGCAGTGGATTGAATTTAAGAGCACTGCCTGAGCCTGGCGTGGCAGGGCCTGCCTCTAATTCCAGCTACTTGGGAGTCTGAGGCGGAGGCTGACGTGTGCCCAGGAGTTTGAGGCTGCAGTGCATTATGCCTGCACCTGTGAATAGCCACCTTACTCCATCTTGGGCAATATAGTGAGAACTCGTCTATAAAAAGAGGGCACTGCAAGAATCTAGGTGGCACTGGGAAGCTGTGACCTGAGAATTAAGGTTCGTGCTGAATGGTACAGTGTGCACTCTCTCCAGCTGAAAACTTTCTTCAACTTCCCTCAATTCTTACTAAATTCAGAGGAATAGGATAAAGATGATTTCAAGAGATGGTGCTTATGGGCATAGCCTGAGTTTCCTTTAACCTGTCTCCATGCAGAACCAGGGTGCTTTGAAGCAGCTTCTACACACAAGCCGTTTCAGTTTGTAAAATCACTGCCCGGCATGTTTGAGTTCAGTCAGCACCCTTGGACAGCGGAGAGTCTGTAAAAGTGTGACCCCCTTAAGATTTCATTTTAGATGATCAGATTTGACCCCATTTTAATTCTTGTTGAACTTTTCCCTGCGAAGGCTCCCTTCGAATGTGTCTTGAGACCACATTGAGCATGTTGCTGTTATTCCTAGCCTGCACCTGTGGGGCAGCAGCCGCGGGGCTAGCTGTGTTGGGTCCCTACACGCTCCCACCGAGGGACTAGCTTGGCCTTTGCATTTTGATTCCAGATAGTAAGATGAGTGAAAGTGTTGATCTAGTATGCAAAGGAAACCCTTATGGCTAACGGATCCAGGAATTGTGTCTGTGTGACCTGAGAGTGATCCGCCTCCTGCCTGCGTGAGGAAGCAGTGGGCATTTTTCCTGGAGACAAACTCCAGGGTGCCCAGCAGGGGTTCTGCCCCTTGCAAAGGGCACTTAGAGACAGAAAGAACTCAGCGATCTTCTTTTGTTCTTGTTATGTTGGGTCTTTGAAACTGACAATCTTTGAAATGTGAATACTGTAACAATATGTTATCTTGGATTGTCTTTAAAAAGGATTTTTGTGAAGCAATTGATCTATCAAAGCAGAAAAATTAAAAATAAAAACATGAAAAAGAAAAAAAAAGAGTTGAGGAAATAGGTATAAAATGAGTAAGGAACATAGCCAGCTTCATGAAGCAATATTTAAAACACAAGCAGGCAGTTGATCGTTCATATTTGTGCTCTTAACTACCCCAGTATATTTGTTAATAATTCATTTTCTCATGTTAATATACTTAGTTTGTTGATATCTTATTGATAATTCATAATTTTATAGTTTTAGATTCACCATGTTTTTGATCAACTACATTTTTAGAGCAGTTTTATAATTACCGAAAAATTTGGAAGATAGTACAGAGTTCCCACACACCTCACCCTCACTTTTTCCCACTATTAACATCTTACATCGTTAATTGTGGCATTTCCCATGATTAATTAACCAATAGTATATATTATTATTAACAAAAATCCATACTTGATTCTTATTTTCTTAGTTTTGTGTAATATCCTTTTTCTGTACAAGAATACCCCATTATATTTAGTAGTCGCATCCCCTTGTCTCCTGGCTCAGACTTTTTCTCACATTGTCCTTGTTTTTGATGATTGTGATAGTTTGAGGAATACTAGGCAAATATATTACAGAATGTCCTCAATTAGTATTTATCTAACTTTTCTCATGACGAAACTGGGTTTTGGGGAGGAGGATGACAGAGGTAAGGGGCCATAGCCTCATACATATCACAGGTACATACTGTGGGCTCGAGTTATCACTGCTGAAAACTTGATCACCTGAGATAGTACTGCCAAATTACTCTACTATGAAGTTGCTCTTCCTTCCTCTCTGTTTGTATACGGTACTCTTTGGAAATGTGTTATTAAGCACAACCCATACTTATGGAGTGGAGAGTCATGTTTTACCTCCTTAAGGCAGTGTATTTACGTAAATTATTAGTAACCCCTCTGCAGGTGAGATTTGTCCTTTCACCACTATATTTTTCATTTATTCAATTGTCTATTATTACCAATATGGGTTCATGAAAAATTATTTTTTAAATTTGTGTCAATATTATATTATTCTTTGCTAAGATTTTTCCAGCTTTGGTCAATGTGACATCTTTCAGTTGATTCCTGCATACCCTTGGTATACTCCCATCATAGTTGAGATTTTTGGTTTGTTTTGCTTTGACTTATTTAGTTTGTGCACTTAACATATTTCTTTCGGTTTCCAGGCTCATCTTGTTTATTTTCTGCTCCAGTTTCTTAGAACCAGCCATTTTGCTGAAAGCTCTGGTTCCTTTTATTGGTAAATAATATTAAAAACTAAGATCTGGGGGTTAGGAGTGCTCAGTGCTGTTGGAGAGTTGTTGCTTCTAAAACTTGGTGAATACAATTCAAGGAAATAAGATTAAATCGCTCTATTAAAAGATGCTGTTTAATTTTTGAGACTATGAAATAATTGTTTATTATAAGAAAATGAGAAAAATACATAGCAAATTTAGAAAACACATAAAACACAAAAAGAAAACTTAATTACACCTTCACTATTAAAAGAAGCTACAAGATAACAACATATATAAAATATTTTATATACATATATTTATATATACATATATATTCCATAATTTAGATCATATAACGTATTATTGGATTGAATTGGATTTTAGTCTTATGCCATAATCAATATTTTGTTTCATAAAACGCTATTTCACATGATAATATCAAAGGCATTAGAGCATCCATTAATGAAAATATTTTCTTTTTATCAATTTCATGTTTATGGTATTTTTCAACATTTTAAAATTTAGAACAATTTTCTCATTCTTTGTAAATATTTACATTTTCAAATATCACTTTAATATTTGTATACATACATCAAATTTGGTTTTAAATACACTTGCATTAACTAAATATTTTTCTACATATATTATACCATTACTATGTTATTTTCTCGTTATTTCTTATATTTTGCTATCAAAATAGCACTGAATTGAGCATTCTCTTTTATAACTAATTACTTACATCTTGATTATTTTCTTCCTTTCAATGCCTAGAGTTCATCTATTAAAGGATCTGTATTTAAGAAGATAACTTGATAAATATTGTAAAACAGTACTGCAGACAGGTTATAGTGCTTTGCTATTTAGGGGCTGTGAAACTGGACATTTTATTATACCCTGATGAGTACTGGATGCTGTTTTCTAAAGCATTTTCTGTTTGGCAAGATAAAAGTGTCATTTAATCTGTGCTATCATGTATCTCACAACAATGAATGTCATTCCCTGTATACTATAATGTGTTTGGATCAATGGTAATTTGGAAATTTTTGTCATATGCTATCGGCAGTTGCAGTTCTTCTCTTGTGGATTTTTTGATCATAAACTTTCCCATAGGAAAATCAGAGTAAATTGTTTTTCAGAATTCCCTGAAGTATTAACATTATTTGTTATATCTATATACAATTTTTATTGATTTGTTATTTACATTTTTATTATATTTGTTTTAAATATTGTACAAAATTGAAAGAAAAGTAAACTACATTGTAGATTTTTGTGGCTTATTTTGATTGTTTGAAGGATATTGGATCCATCTTGATCCTGAGATGGGACAAATTTTTCCTTCATGTTTTCTATGTGTTTTATGCTCATGCAGTGGTGGGTGGGGGTTATCCTTGTTTATGTGTTCAAATTGTTTTTCTTTTTCTTAGCAGTTTTAACTAATTCTTATTTTTTTAGCAATTTATGAAACCAACAATTTTCTACAAATAGTTTGTTAGCTTAAGGAGTTCCTCAGTGATACTTCTGTTTTAACTGACTGAATTGTTCATTGTTTTGTATAAAATTCAACCCCATTTATGTGAATTTATTACATGTTTTAAAATATGTCAAAGTAAGTTTCCTTTGTTTTTCTTAACTTTGAAAATCTTTCAGCTATTCTTTTCTTTCTACCTTGATTTACACATTTTAGAATGTTTTGTCATAGTTTCAAAATAATGATTATGTTATTGAAAAGAAGTGTCTGTAAGTTATGAAACAACACCTGATATTATTTAGAGACATCTATTAGAAAATATAATGTCTTTAAATTTCTTTTTAAACCGAAGCATATTATAAAACTTTGTCTTTCATTCTTTTTAAATATCACTTTATATCAATTATTGAATAGGCAAAATAAGTTACACTAATTATTATCTATTGTAAGTGGGAAAGCTGTTGATAGTAAATATGGGTTTTAAGTCCAATCGCCTTTCTGCAGAACTCCTTATTAGTCCTCACTTTTTCACTTCTTCTGAGAGGTAGCTATTGTTGCAGGAGGAGATACTAGAAGACAGTTATGCCATCATATCAGCTATTCAAATAATATTTATGTCAATCCAACATTCCAAATATATTTCATATATATATATATGTATATACACACACACACACACACACACACACACACACACACATTTGCCTTTTATGTTTTACCACATTGGCATAATTTACCATTATGAGAATGGGTAAGAGACATTTTCTTATGTTCTTAAAGGTAGCATTACCATATACACATTCTTCATATTGTTGAAAAATATTTTCAGCTAACCAGTTTTTAATCAGAAATTAGTTTTTATTCTTTATTCTAAGTGCAGTTATTGTGTATTTAAAAGTCTTCCAGTTAATCTCTGAGACATTTTCTCTAGAATGTTTTACTTATCTTGTTTTGGTTTCCATAAAAAAATCTATATAATATAAAATTACATATAATAAGACATTTTTCTATTACTTCTTAACTAGAAAATGTTAAATCACATTGCATCCACAGGGCCTTTTTATGTGATTTGTGTCCTGATTTTTTAATATTCAAACCCAATTAAGACTTACTCATTATTCATATTTTATTTTGATTATTTTTACTTCAGTGAAAACGTCTCCAGTAGTCTTGATTAGGTTACACCTCTATCTTAGAAACATTATGTATATCTTATCTCCAATATGTAAGGTACTTATATGCTATTTAGATATGTGCTATATTACAATTTCATATTTGTTTATGTGACATATTTATTTATACGTGGAAGACAGATATATATATCTGTCTTCCACAAGAGGCTGCAAGCTGCCTGGGGACCCTAAGTTTGCGTCCCCAGAATCATCACAATGTCTGACTCACAATAGGCCATTAACAAATATTAACTGAATAAGTAAATAAATAGCAACTGCTATAATGAATGTAAAGTTAGCTAACTTGCAAATGTCCCATGGTTCTCAAATTTAGCTAATTTGATACTAATTTCATGTAAAATTTTCCTTTTTCTAGTGTGTGCGTCATTACATTTTCTTCTAAATATCTCATGTGACCTGACAGTAACCAATGACAATGACAGCAAACAGGGAGATGTACGTAGCAAGTGTTTTTATGCTAAGGAGAGCTGATAATAATAAATATTTGAATTAATAATAAATTAGAGAAATGGACAGGATTTTACAGTAGAATTTGGATTAATAAATGTGGAAAAAATAATAGAAATGGAAAAGTGTCTTTAGGTAACCATTAGTATAAATGAGCATTGGGGGTAAGAATTATCAATAGATAGTAAATATAAGAAGAAACAGGATAGTATTAGAGTCTCCAAGAATCTTTCCATAAGATAATTATTAATTATAAGAGAAAAATAGTAACATTACATTGGGGAAACCTGGCAGACAACACATTTACTGGGTGATCAAAATTAACATCACCAATAGGATAGGCACCTTTTTTTTCTTGATGTAATGGGCTGAGGAGAGCACTACATTACTTTTTTTTATTCTTGTAAAAAATGTACACTCAATCTAGTCATGGGAAGACATCAAAAAATCCTAATTAAGAAGCATTCTACAAAATAACTAGCCACTAGTCTTCAAAAGTGTCAGAATGATAAAAAAAGAAAAACAGAAAAGATTGATGTATTATCACGGATTACAGGAAATGGAATTGACGCAATAGCAAAATGCAATGTTGACAAACAGAAAAGGACAGTAGTAGGAAACTGGTAACGTTCAAATTAGTTGTGGGTTAGTTAATAATGGTGTATTAATGTCGATCTCCAAGTTTCCATAATAGGACCCTGGCTATGTAAGATAGTATCTTTAGGGGAAGCTTGGTGAAGAGTGTAAGTAGCACTTATGAGGTTTACTGTATTTCATTAAGATTTTAAGTATTTCTTACATTTTAGTTCTTTAATGTTAGGACATTTATTACGATTAAGCTTACTTAAAAGATGAGGAAATAGATATAAAGTGACTATAGTGAGTACCCCATTGTTGCAGAAGCAACATCCTCTGATTTCAGAAAATTGAGATATAACAGGAAAAAAGTGCCCTGGAACATGCTTTTTTTTCACAGAGTGTCTATCAGAGATTTACTGAATTCCTAGTTAGCAGTTCTTAGTGGTAAGAAAAGAGGTAACACCATCTCTCCAGAAAATGTGATTTTGCCAAGATTTTTCACTTTAGCAATTAGACCTTCTATGGAGAGGTTACATTTTGAGACTACTAGGAAACAACAGTGAACAGGGAATAAGTAATGGAATATTATCTGCTATCTGTGTCCAGGCACATGGGAAAATACCAGGAGCCAGAAAAGAACAAAACAATGTTTTCATTTTACAATATAAAAACAGGAAGACCCATTTTGACTCTCAGGGCTGAATGCTCTAAAGAAATTAGAGAAAGTGGGTAGATTGAGCATTATTAAAATTCCCCAGCCTTCTAATTTTTTCAATCAGTTGAGATTACATTAACATTCATTTAACCCCTGCTGATTGTCAGGGACCTTCAATCTTGAGCTGTCTAAGAAAATCGACTCAAGACTTTGCAGTATATAAACCCTGGCAAACCAGCTGAGTGATCTGTGATGCTCCTTTGAAAAGCAAGATTCAAGTGGCTTATCGGTCCTCTATGCTTGCTTCCTGTCTCACTTCTCAAAGATCAGCAGTGACTCTGATTGCCCCAACATAGCTCCCAGAGTGGATGCTTGGGCA
>CM038404.1:32383567-32446776 GCA_021498475.1 Saguinus midas | reverse complement strand
TTAGCTCAACAAACGCAGAGCAGAGCAGATTGAAGGATACGTTCTTCTGTGTTTTAGGCAGACTTTTACTGCTATTTCGTTATATGCGGAATACTGCTAGAAATGCCTGTTTTGAGATCTCCACAGAAAGCATTTCCAGATTTTCCTTCAACAGAAGAATTTAACTCTGTAAGTTGAATGCACATTGACAACCATTCTGTTAGGTAGCTCGTTTTGGTTTTATAAGCAGAGAGTTCTCATTACAGTATATACTCCCATTAACTCAGGAATGTCCAAACGCAGCTCTTACCAGAATCGTGTTTCAAACTCCTGAATCTAAAGGAGATTTAACTCACTTAGCTGAACAAATGCACAGCAGAGCAGATTGAATGATACGTTGCTTCTGTGTTTTAGGCAGTTTGACTGCTATTTCGTTATATGGGAATACTGCTGAAAGCCTGTTTTGAGATCTCTGCACAGAAAGAGTTTCCAGACTTCCTTCAACAGAGTTTAACTCTGTAAGTTGAATGCACACATGGACAACCATTCTGTTAGGTAGCTCCTTTTGGTTTTAGAAGCAGAGTTCTCCTTACAGCATGTACTCCCATTCACTCAGAATGTCCAAACGCAGCTCTTGCCAGAAACGTGTTTCAAACTCCTGAATCTAAAGGGAGATTTAACTCCTTAGCTCAACAAACGCAGAGCAGAGCAGATTGAAGGATACATTGCTTCTGTGTTTTAGGCAGAGTTTGACTGCTATTTCGTTATATGCGGAATACTGCTGAAAGGCCTGTTTTGAGATTTCTCCATACAAAGCGTTTCCAGACTTCCTTCAACACACGAGTGTAAGTCTGTAAGTTGAATGCACGCATTGACAACCGTTCTGTTAGGTAGCTCTGTTTTGGTTTTAGAAGCAGAAAGTTCTCCTTACAGCATGTACTCCCATTCACTCAGGAATGTCCAAACGCAGCTCTTACCAGAAACGTGTTTCAAACTCCTGAATCTAAAGGGAGATTTAACTCACTTAGCTGAACAAATGCACAGCAGAGCAGATTGAATGATACGTTGCTTCTGTGTTTTAGGCAGTTTGACTGCTATTTCGTTATATGCAGGAATACTGCTGGAAAGCCTGTTTTGAGATCTCTGCACAGAAAGAGTTTCCAGACTTCTTCTTCAACATAGGAGTTTAACTCTGTAAGTTGAATGCACACATGGACAACCATTCTGTTAGGTAGCTGTTTTGGTTTTAGAAGCAGTGTTCTCATTACAGCATATACTCCCATTCACTCAGAAATGATCAAACGCAGCTCTTACCATCAACGTGTTTCTAACTCCTGAATCTAAAGGGAGATTTAACTCACTTAGCTGAACAAACGCAGAGCAGAGCAGATTGAATGATAAGGTTGCTTCTGTGTTTTAGGCAGAGTTTTACTGCTATTTTGTTATATGCGGAATACTGCTAGAAATGCCTGTTTTGAGATTTCTCCTCAGAAAGCCTTTCCAGACTTCTTCTTCAACATAGGAGTTTAACTCTGTAAGTTGAATGCACATTGACAACCGTTCTGTTAGGTAGCTCCGTTTTGGTTTTAGAAGCAGAGTTCTCATTACAGCATATACTCCCATTAACTCAGAAATGTCCAAACGCAGCTCTTACCAGAAACGTGTTTCAAACTCCTGAATCTCAAGGGAGATTTAACTCACTTAGGTGAACAAACGCAGAGCAGATCAGATTGAAGGATTCGTTTCTTCTGGGTTTTAGGCAGAGTTTGACTGCTATTTCGTTATATGCGGGAATACTGCTTGAAATGCCTGTTTTGAGATTTCTCCACAGAAAGCGTTTCCAGACTTTCCCTTCAACACACGAGTTTATCTCTGTAAGCTGATTGCACACATTAACAACCGTTCTGTTAGGTATCTCCGTTTTGGTTTTAGAAGCAGAGAATTCTCCTTACAGCACATACTCCCATTAACTCAGGAATGTCCAAACGCAGCTCTTACCAGAAACGTGTTTCTAACTCCTGAATCTAAAGGGACATTTAACTCACTTAGCTGAACAAACGCACAGCAGAGTGAATTGAAGGATACGTTCCTTCTGTGTTTTAGGCAGACTTTTACTGCTATTTCGTTATATGCGGGAATACTGCTGAAAATGCATGTATTGAGATTTCTCCACAGAAAGCGTTTCCAGACTTCCCCTTCAACACACGAGTGTAAGTCTGTAAGTTGAATGCACGCATTGACAACCGTTCTATTAGATAGCCCCTTTTTGGTTTTAGAAGCAGAGAGTTCTCCTTACAGCATATACTCCCATTCACTCAGGAATGTCGAAACGCAGCTCTTACCAGAAACGTGTTTCTAACTCCTGAATCTAAAGGGAGATTTAACTCACTTAGCTGAACAAACGCACAGCAGAGTGAATTGAAGGATACGTTCCTTCTGTGTTTTAGGCAGACTTTTACTGCTATTTCGTTATATGCGGGAATACTGCTAGAAATGCCTGTTTTGAGATTTCTCCTCAGAAAGCGTTTCCAGACTTCTTCTTCAACACACGAGTGTAAGTCTGTAAGTTGAATGCACGCATTGACAACCGTTCTATTAGATAGCCCCTTTTTGGTTTTAGAACCAGAGAGTTTTCATTAAACCATGTACTTCCATTCATTCAGGAATGTCCAAACGCAGCTCTTACCAGAATCGTGTTTCAAACTCCTGAATCTAAAGGGAGATTTAACTCACTTAGCTGAACAAACGCACAGCAGAGATGATTTCAGGATACGTTTCTTCTGTGTTTTAGGCAGAGTTTTACTGCTATTTCGTTATATGCAGGAATACTGCTGGAAAGGCCTCTTTTGAGATCTCTGCACAGAAAGCATTTCCAGATTTTCCCTTCAACAGAAGAGTTTAACTCTGTAAGTTGAATGCACACATGGACAACCATTCTGTTAGGTAGCTCCGTTTTGGTTTTAGAAGCAGAGGGTTCTCCTTACAGCATATACTCCTATTCATTGAGGAATGTCCAAATGCAGCTCTTGCCAGGAACGTGTTTCTAACTCCTGAATCTAAAGGAGATTTAACTCACTTAGCTGAACAAACGCACAGCAGTGCAGATTGAAGGATACGTTGCTTCTGTGTTTTAGACAGATTATACTGCTGTTTCGTTATATGCGGGCATACTGCTGGTAATGCCTGTTTTGTGATCTCTGCACAGAAAGAGTTTCCAGACTTCCCCTTCAACATACGAGTTTAACTCTGTAAGTTGAATGCACACATTGACAACCGTTCTGTTAGGTAGCTCCGTTTTGGTAGAGTTTTTAACAGTATGTACTCCAATTGACTCAGGAAAGTCCAAACGCAGCTCTTGCCAGAAACGTGTTTCTAACTCCTGAATCTAAAGGGAGATTTAACTCACTTAGCTGAACAAACGCACAGCAGAGCAGATTGAATGATACGCTGCTTCTGTGTTTTCGGCAGAGTTTTACTGCTATTTTGTTATATGCGGGAATACTGCTGGAAAGGCCTGTTTTGAGATCTCTCCACAGAAAGTGTTTCCAGATTTCCCTTCAACAGAAGAGTTTAACTCTGTAAGTTGAATGCACACATGGACAACCATTCTGTTAGGTAGCTCCGTTTTGGTTTTAAAAGCAGAGGGTTCTCCTTACAGCATATACTCCCATTCACTCAGGAATGTCGAAACGGAGCTCCTGCCAGAAACGTGTTTCTAACTCCTGAATCTAAAGGGAGATTTAACTCACTTAGCTGAACAAATGCACAGCAGAGCAGATTGAATGATACGTTGCTTCTGTGTTTTCGGCAGAGTTTTACTGCTATTTTGTTATATGCGGGAATACTGCTGGAAAGGCCTCTTTTAAGATCTCTGCACAGAAAGCATTTCCAGATTTTCCCTTATACAGAAGAGTTTATCTCTGTAAGCTGAATGCACACATTGACAACCGTCCTGTTAGGTAGATTTGTTTTGGTTTTAGTAGCAGAGGGTTTTCCTTACAGCATGTACTCCCATTCACTCAGGAATGTCCAAATGCAGCTCTTGCCAGAAATGTGTTTCTACCGCCTGAATATAAAGGGAGATTTAACTTACTTAGCAAAACAAATGCACAGCAGATTAGATTGAAGGATACGTTTCTTCTGTGTTTTAGGCAGAGGTTTACTGCTATTTCGTTATGTGCGGGAATACTGCTGGAAAGGCCTGTTTTGTGATCCCTCCACAGAAAGTGTTTCCAGACTTCCCCTTCAACACATGAGTTTATCTGTGTAAGTTGAATGCACACATTGAAAACCGTTCTATTAGGTAGCTTTGTTTTGGTTTTAGAAGCAGAGAGTATTCCTTACAGCATATATTCCCATTCACTCAAGAATGTAAAAACGCAGCTGTTGCCAGAAACATGTTTCTAACTCCTGAATCTAAAGGGAGATTTAACTCACTTAGCTGAACAAACGCCCAGCAGAGCAGATGGAAGGATACATTGCTTCTGTGTTTTAGGCAGAGTTTTACTGCTATTTCGTTATGTGTGGGAATACTGCTGGAAAGGCCTGTTTTGAGATCTCTCCACAGAAAGCTTTTCCAGACTTCCTTTTCAACACAGGAGCTTAACTCTGTAAGTTGAATGCACACATTGACAACCATTCTGTTAGGTAGCTCTGTTTTGGTTTTAGAAGCAGAGAGTTCTTTTTACAGCATATACTCCAATTCACTCAGGAATGTCCAAACTCAGCTGTTGCCAGAAACGTGTTTCTAACTCCTGAATATAAAGGGAGATTTAACTCACTTAGCATAACAAACGCACAGTAGAGCAGATTGAAGGATACATTGCTTCTGTGTTTTAGGCAGAGTTTTACTGCTTTTTCGTTATATGCGGGAATACTGCTGGAAAGGCCTGTTTTGAGATCTCTCCACAGAAAGTTTTCCAGACTTCCTTTTCAAAACACGAGTTTATATTTGTAAGTTGAATGCACACATTGACAACCGTTCTGTATTGTAGCTCCGTTTTGGTTTTAGAAGCAGAAAGTTCTCCTTACAGCATATACTCCCATTCACTCAAGAATGTCCAAACGCAGCTCTTGCCAGAAACGTGTTTCTAACTCCTAAATCTAAAGGGAGGTTTACCTCACTAAGCTGAACAAACACACAGCAGAGCAGATTGAAGGATATGTTGCTTCTGTGTTTTAGGCAGAGTTTTACTGCTATTTCGTTATATGTGGGCATACTGCTGGAAAGCCCTGTTTTGAGATCTCTCCACAGAAAGCGTTTCCAGATTTTCCTTCAACAGAAGAATTTAACTCTGTAAGTTGAATGCACACATTGACAACCGTTCTGTTAGGTAGCTTCGTTTTGGTTTTAGAAGCAGAGTTCTCCTTACAGCATATACTCCCATTCACTCAGGAATGTCGAAATGCAGCTCTTGCCAGAAACGTGTTTCTAACTCCTGAATCTAAAGGGAGATTTAACTCACTTAGCTGAACAAATGCACAGCAGAGCAGATTGAAGGATACGTTGCTTCTGTGTTTTAGGCAGACTTTTACTGCTATTTCGTTATATGCGGGAATGCTGCTGCAAAGGCCTGTTTTGAGATCTCTCCACAGAAAGCATTTCCAGACTTCCCCTTCAACACACGAGCTTAACTCTCTAAGTTGAATGCACACATTGACAACCGTTCTGATAGGTAGCTTCGTTTTGGTTTTAGAAGCAGAGAGTTCTCTTTACAGCATATACTCCAATTCACTCAAGAATGTCCAAACGCAGCTCTTGCCAGAAACGTGTTTCTAACTCTGGAATCTAAAGGGAGATTTAACTCACTTAGCTGAAAAAACGCACACCAGAGCTGATTGAATGATAAGGTTGCTTCTGTGTTTTAGGCAGAGTTTTACTGCTATTTTGTTATATGCGGGAGTACTGCTGGAAAGTCCTGTTTTGAGATCTCTCCACAGAAAGCGTTTCCAGATTTTCCTTCAACAGAAGAATTTAACTCTGTAAGTTGAATGCACACATTGACAACCGTTCTGTTAGGTAGCTCCGTTTTGGTTTTAGAAGCAGAATGTTCTCCTTACAGCATATACTCCCATTCACTCAGGAATGTCCAAACGCAGCTCTTACCAGAAACCTGTTTCTAACTCCTGAATCTAAAGGGAGATTTAACTCACTTAGCTGAACAAACGCAAAGCAGAGCAGATTGAAGGATACGTTTCTTCTGTGTTTTAGGCAGTTTGACTGCTATTTCGTTATATGCAGGAATACTGCTGAAAATGCCTGTTTTGAGATTTCTCCATAGAAAGCGTTTCCAGACTTCCCTTCAACACACGAATTTAACTCTGTATGTTGAATGCACACATTGACAACCGTTCTGTTAGGTAGCTCTGTTTTGGTTTTAGAAGCAGTGTTCTCATTACAGCATATACTCCCTTTCACTCAGAAATGATCAAACGCAGCTCTTACCATCAACGTGTTTCTAACTCCTGAATCTAAAGGGAGATTTAACTCACTTAGCTGAACAAACGCAGAGCAGAACAGATTGAAGGATACGTTTCTTCTGTGTTTTAGGCAGAGTTTTACTGCTATTTTGTTATATGCGGAATACTGCTGAAAATGCCTGTTTTGAGATTTCTCCTCAGAAAGCGTTTCCAGACTTTCCTTCAACACAGAGTTTAACTCTGTAAGTTGAATGCACACATTGACAACCGTTCTGTTAGGTAGCTCCGTTTTGGTTTTAGAAGCAGAGAGTTCTCATTACAGTATATACTCCCATTAACTCAGAATGTCCAAACGCAGCTCTTACCAGAAACGTGTTTCTAACTCCTGAATCTAAAGGAGATTTAACTCACTTAGGTGAACAAACGCAGAGCAGATCAGATTGAAGGATTCGTTTCTTCTGGGTTTTAGGCAGAGTTTGACTGCTATTTCGTTATATGCGGAATACTGCTTGAAATGCCTGTTTTGAGATTTCTCCACAGAAAGCGTTTCCAGACTTTCCCTTCAACACACGAGTTTATCTCTGTAAGCTGATTGCACACATTAACAACCGTTCTGTTAGGTATCTCCGTTTTGGTTTTAGAAGCAGAGAATTCTCCTTACAGCACATACTCCCATTAACTCAGGAATGTCCAAACGCAGCTCTTACCAGAAACGTGTTTCTAACTCCTGAATCTAAAGGGACATTTAACTCACTTAGCTGAACAAACGCACAGCAGAGTGAATTGAAGGATACGTTCCTTCTGTGTTTTAGGCAGACTTTTACTGCTATTTCGTTATATGCGGGAATACTGCTGGAAAGGCCTCTTTTGAGATCTCTGCACAGAAAGCATTTCCAGACTTCCTTCAACACACGAGTGTAAGTCTGTAAGTTGAATGCACATTGACAACCGTTCTATTAGATAGCCCCTTTTTGGTTTTAGAACCAGAGAGTTTTCATTAAACCATGTACTTCCATTCATTCAGGAATGTCGAAACGCAGCTCTTACCAGAATCGTGTTTCAAACTCCTGAATCTAAAGGGAGATTTAACTCACTTAGCTGAACAAACGCACAGCAGAGCAGATTGAAGGATACGTTGCTTCTGTGTTTTAGACAGATTATACTGCTGTTTCGTTATATGCGGAATACTGCTGGAAAGGCCTCTTTGAGATCTCTGCACAGAAAGAGTTTCCAGACTTCTTCTTCAACATAGGAGTTTAACTCTGTAAGTTGAATGCACACATGGACAACCATTCTGTTAGGTAGCTCTGTTTTGGTTTTAGAAGCAGAGAATTCTCCTTACAGCATATACTCCATTCACTCAGAATGTCCAAACGCAGCTCTTACCAGAATCGTGTTTCAAACTCCTGAATCTAAAGGAGATTTAACTCACTTAGCTGAACAAATGCACAGCAGATTAGATTGAAGGATACGTTCCTTCTGTGTTTTAGACAGATTATACTGCTGTTTCGTTATATGCAGGAATACTGCTGAAAATGCATGTATTGAGATTTCTCCACAGAAAGTGTTTCCAGACTTCCTTCAACACAGAGTTTAACTCTGTAAGTTGAATGCACATTGACAACCGTTCTGTTAGGTAGCTCCTTTTGGTTTTAGAAGCAGAGTTCTCATTACAGTATATACTCCCATTAACTCAGGAATGTCCAAACGCAGCTCTGCCAGAAACGTGTTTCTAACTCCTGAATATAAAGGAGATTTAACTCACTTAGCTGAACAAATGCACAGCAGATTAGATTGAAGGATACGTTGCTTCTGTGTTTTAGGCAGAGGTTTACTGCTATTTCGTTATATGCAGGAATACTGCTGAAATGCCTGTTTTGAGATCTCCACAGAAAGTGTTTCCAGACTTCCTTCAACACAGAGTTTAACTCTGTAAGTTGAATGCACATTGACAACCGTTCTGTTAGGTAGCTCCTTTTGATTTTAGAAGCAGAGAGTTCTCATTACAGCATATACTCCCATTAACTCAGGAATGTCCAAACGCAGCTCTGCCAGAAACGTGTTTCAAACTCCTGAATCTAAAGGAGATTTAACTCACTTAGCTGAACAAATGCACAGCAGAGCAGATTGAATGATACGCTGCTTCTGTGTTTTAGGCAGAGTTTTACTGCTATTTCGTTATGTGTGGGAATACTGCTGAAATGCCTGTTTTGAGATCTCTGCACAGAAAGAGTTTCCAGACTTCCTTCAACAGAAGAGTTTAACTCTGTAAGTTGAATGCACACATTGACAACCGTTCTGTTAGGTAGCTCCTTTTGGTTTTAGAAGCAGAGTTCTCCTTACAGCATATACTCCAATTGACTCAGGAAAGTCCAAACGCAGCTCTTGCCAGAAACGTGTTTCTAACTCCTGAATCTAAAGGGAGATTTAACTCACTAAGATGAACAAACTCACAGCAGTGCAGATTGAAGGATATGATGCTTCTGTGTTTTAGGCAGATTATACTGCTGTTTCGTTATATGCGGGCATACTGCTGGAAATGCCTGTTTTGAGATCTCTGCACAGAAAGAGTTTCCAGACTTCCCCTTCAACATACGAGATTAACTCTGTAAGTTGAATGCACACATTGACAACCATTCTGTTTGGTAGCTCCGTTTTGGTAGAAGGAGAGTTTTTAACAGTATGTACTCCAATTGACTCAGGAAAGTCCAAACGCAGCTCTTGCCAGAAACGTGTTTCTAACTCCTGAATCTAAAGGGAGATTTAACTCAATTAGCTGAACAAACGCACACCATAGCAGATTGAATGATACGCTGCTTCTGTGTTTTCGGCAGAGTTTTACTTCTATTTCTTTATATGCGGGAATATTGCTGGAAAGACCTGTTTTGAGATCTCTCCACAGAAAGTGTTTCCAGACGTCCCCTTCAACACACGAGTTTAACTCTCTCATTTGAATGCACACATTGACAGCCGTTCTGTTAGGTAGCTCCTTTTTGATTTTAGAAGCAGAGAGTTCTCCTTACAGCATATACTCCCATTCACTCAGGAATGTCCAAACGCAGCTCTTGCCAGAAACGTGTTTCTAACTCCTGAATCTAAAGGGAGATTTAACTCACTTAGCTGAACAAACGCACAGCAGAGCAGATTGAATGATACGTTGCTTCTGTGTTTTAGGCAGAGTTTTACTGCTATTTCGTTATATGCGGGAATACTGCTGGAAAGGCCTGTTTTGAGATCTCTCCACAGAAAGTGTTTCCAGACTTCCTTCAACAGAGTTTAACTCTAAGTTGAATGCACATTGACAACCGTTCTGTTAGGTAGCTCCTTTTGGTTTTAGAAGCAGAATGTTCTCCTTACAGCATATACTCCATTCACTCAGAATGTCCAAACGCAGCTCTGCCAGAAACGTGTTTCTAACTCCTGAATCTAAAGGAGATTTAACTCACTTAGCTGAACAAACACAGCAGAGCAGATTGAAGGATACGTTTCTTCTGTGTTTTAGGCAGACTTTTACTGCTATTTCGTTATATGCAGGAATACTGCTGGAAAGGCCTGTTTTGAGATCTCTCCACAGAAAGTGTTTCCAGACTTCCTTCAACAGAAGAGTTTAACTCTAAGTTGAATGCACATTGACAACCGTTCTATTAGGTAGCTTTGTTTTGGTTTTAGAAGCAGAATGTTCTCCTTACAGCATATACTCCCATTCACTCAGAATGTCCAAACGCAGCTCTGCCAGAAACGTGTTTCTAACTCCTGAATCTAAAGGAGATTTAACTCACTTAGCTGAACAAACACAGCAGAGCAGATTGAATGATACGTTGCTTCTGTGTTTTAGGCAGATTTTACTGCTATTTCGTTATGTGGGAATACTGCTGGAAAGCCTGTTTTGAGATCTCTGCACAGAAAGCATTTCCAGATTTTCCCTTATACAGAAGAGTTTATCTCTGTAAGCTGAATGCACACATTGACAACCGTCCTGTTAGGTAGATTTGTTTTGGTTTTAGTAGCAGAGTGTTCTCCTTACAGCATATATTCCCATTCACTCAAGAATGTAAAAACGCCGCTGTGGCCAGAAACATGATTCTAACTCCTGAATATAAAGGGAGATTATACTCACTTAGCTGAACAAACGCCCAGCAGAGCAGATTGAAGGATACATTGCTTCTGTGTTTTAGGCAGAGTTTTACTGCTATTTCGTTATATGTGGGAATACTGCTGGAAAGGCCTGTTTTGAGATCTCTCCACAGAAAGCGTTTCCAGACTTCCTTTTCAACACACGAGCTTAACTCTGTAAGTTGAATGCACACATTGACAACCATTCTGTTAGGTAGCTCTGTTTTGGTTTTAGAAGCAGAGAGTTCTCCTTACAGCATATACTCCAATTCACTCAGGAATGTCCAAACTCAGCTGTTGCCAGAAACGTGTTTCTAACTCCTGAATATAAAGAGAGATTTAACTCACTTAGCATAACAAACGCACAGTAGAGCAGATTGAAGGATACGTTGCTTCTGTGTTTTAGGCAGAGTTTGACTGCTATTTCGTTATGTGGGAATACTGCTGAAAGCCTGTTTTGAGATCTCCACAGAAAGTTTCCAGACTTCCTTTTCAACACACGAGTTTATCTGTGTAAGTTGAATGCACATTGACAACCATTCTGTTAGGTAGCTCTGTTTTGGTTTTAGAAGCAGAGTTCTCCTTACAGCATATACTCCATTCACTCAGAATGTCCAAACGCAGCTCTTACCAGAAACGTGTTTCTAACTCCTGAATATAAAGGAGATTTAACTCACTTAGCTGAACAAATGCACAGCAGAGCAGATTGAAGGATACGTTGCTTCTGTGTTTTAGGCAGAGTTTTACTGCTTTTTCGTTATATGCGGAATACTGCTGAAAGCCTGTTTTGAGATTTCTCCACAGAAAGCATTTCCAGACTTCCTTCAACAGAGTTTAACTCTAAGTTGAATGCACATTGACAACCATTCTGTTAGGTAGCTCCTTTTGGTTTTAGAAGCAGAGTGTTCTCCTTACAGCATATACTCCCATTCACTCAGGAATGTCCAAAGCAGCTCTTGCCAGAAACGTGTTTCTAACTCCTGAATCTAAAGGAGATTTAACTCACTTAGCTGAACAAACACACAGCAGAGCAGATTGAAGGATATGTTGCTTCTGTGTTTTAGGCAGAGTTTTACTGCTATTTCGTTATATGTGGGAATACTGCTGGAAAGCCTGTTTTGAGATCTCTCCACAGAAAGCGTTTCCAGATTTTCCTTCAACAGAAGAGTTTAACTCTAAGTTGAATGCACACATTGACAACCGTTCTGTTAGGTAGCTCCGTTTTGGTTTTAGAAGCAGAGTTCTCCTTACAGCATATACTCCCATTCACTCAGGAATGTCCAAATGCAGCTCTTGCCAGAAATGAGTTTCTAACTCCTGAATCTAAAGGAGATTTAACTCACTTAGCTGAACAAACACACAGCAGAGCAGATTGAAGGATATGTTGCTTCTGTGTTTTAGGCAGAGTTTTACTGCTATTTCGTTATATGTGGGAATACTGCTGGAAAGCCTGTTTTGAGATCTCTCCACAGAAAGCGTTTCCAGATTTTCCTTCAACAGAAGAGTTTAACTCTAAGTTGAATGCACACATTGACAACCGTTCTGTTAGGTAGCTCCGTTTTGGTTTTAGAAGCAGAGTTCTCCTTACAGCATATACTCCCATTCACTCAGGAATGTCCAAATGCAGCTCTTGCCAGAAACGTGTTTCTAACTCCTGAATCTAAAGGAGATTTAACTCACTTAGCTGAACAAATGCACAGCAGAGCAGATTGAATGATACGTTGCTTCTGTGTTTTAGGCAGACTTTTACTGCTATTTCGTTATATGCGGAATACTGCTGGAAAGGCCTGTTTTGAGATCTCTCCACAGAAAGCATTTCCAGACTTCCTTCAACACACGAGCTTAACTCTGTAAGTTGAATGCACACATTGACAACCGTTCTGTTAGGTAGCTCCTTTTGGTTTTAGAAGCAGAGAGTTCTCATTACAGTATATACTCCCATTCACTCAAGAAT
Organism: Saguinus midas; assembly: GCA_021498475.1. Taxonomy (NCBI): domain Eukaryota; kingdom Metazoa; phylum Chordata; class Mammalia; order Primates; family Cebidae; genus Saguinus; species Saguinus midas. Next base: position 32,434,310 of record CM038404.1, on the reverse strand, counting down.
GTCCAAACGCAGCTCTTGCCAGAAACGTGTTTCTAACTCCTGAATATAAAGGAGATTTAACTCACTTAGCTGAACAAACGCAGAGCAGATCAGATTGAAGGATACGTTCTTCTGTGTTTTAGGCAGATTTTACTGCTATTTCGTTATATGCGGAATACTGCTGGAAAGCCTGTTTTGAGATCTCCACAGAAAGCTTTCCAGACTTCCTTCAACAGAAGAGTTTAACTCTGTAAGTTGAATGCACACATTGACAACCGTTCTGTTAGGTAGCTGTTTTGGTTTTAGAAGCAGAGTTCTCCTTACAGCATATACTCCAATTCACTCAGGAATGTCGAAATGCAGCTCTTGCCAGAAACGTGTTTCAAACTCCTGAATCTAAAGGAGATTTAACTCCTTAGCTCAACAAACGCAGAGCAGATCAGATTGAAGGATACGTTCTTCTGTGTTTTAGGCAGTTTGACTGCTATTTCGTTATATGCAGGAATACTGCTGAAAATGCCTGTTTTGAGATTTCTCCACAGAAAGCGTTTCCAGATTTTCCTTCAACACAGAGTTTAACTCTAAGTTGAATGCACATTGACAACCGTTCTGTTAGGTAGCTCCTTTTGGTTTTAGAAGCAGAATGTTCTCCTTACAGCATATACTCCCATTAACTCAGAATGTCCAAACGCAGCTCTTACCAGAAACGTGTTTCTAACTCCTGAATCTAAAGGGAGATTTAACTCACTTAGCTGAACAAACGCAGAGCAGAGCAGATTGAATGATACGTTGCTTCTGTGTTTTAGGCAGAGGTTTACTGCTATTTCGTTATATGCAGGAATACTGCTGAAAATGCCTGTTTTGAGATTTCTCCACAGAAAGCGTTTCCAGATTTTCCTTCAACAGAAGAATTTAACTCTGTAAGTTGAATGCACATTGACAACCATTCTGTTAGGTAGCTCTGTTTTGGTTTTAGAAGCAGAGTTCTCCTTACAGCATATACTCCATTCATTCAGGAATGTCCAAAGCAGCTCTTGCCAGAAACGTGTTTCAAACTCCTGAATCTAAAGGAGATTTAACTCCTTAGCTCAACAAACGCAGAGCAGAACAGATTGAAGGATACGTTCTTCTGTGTTTTAGGCAGTTTGACTGCTATTTCGTTATATGCAGGAATACTGCTGAAAATGCCTGTTTTGAGATTTCTCCACAGAAAGCATTTCCAGATTTTCCTTCAACACAGAGTTTAACTCTAAGTTGAATGCACATTGACAACCGTTCTGTTAGGTAGCTCCTTTTGGTTTTAGAAGCAGAATGTTCTCCTTACAGCATATACTCCCATTAACTCAGGAATGTCCAAACGCAGCTCTTACCAGAAACCTGTTTCTGCCTCCTGAATCTCAAATGAAATTTAATTCACTTAGCGGAACAAAGGCAAAGCAGAGCGGATTGAAGGATACGTTTCTTCTGTGTTTTAGGCAGTTTGACTGCTATTTCGTTATATGCAGGAATACTGCTGAAAATGCCTGTTTTGAGATTTCTCCACAGAAAGCGTTTCCAGACTTCAGCTTCAACACACGAATTTAACTCTGTAAATTGAATGCACACATTGACAACCGTTCAGTTAGGTAGCTCCGTTTTGGTTTTAGAAGCAGTGTTCTCATTACAGCATATACTCCCTTTCACTCAGAAATGATCAAACGCAGCTCTTACCAGAAACGTGTTTCTAACTCCTGAATCTAAAGGGAGATTTAACTCCTTAGCTCAACAAACGCAGAGCAGATCAGATTGAAGGATACGTTTCTTCTGTGTTTTAGGCAGAGTTTTACTGCTATTTTGTTATATGCGGGAATACTGCTAGAAATGCCTGTTTTGAGATTTCTCCTCAGAAAGCCTTTCCAGACTTCTTCTTCAACATAGAGTTTAACTCTGTAAGTTGAATGCACACTTTGACAACCGTTCTGTTAGGTAGCTCCGTTTTGGTTTTAGAAGCAGAGTTCTCATTACAGTATATACTCCCATTAACTCAGAATGTCCAAACGCAGCTCTTACCAGAAACGTGTTTCAAACTCCTGAATCTAAAGGAGATTTAACTCACTTAGGTGAACAAACGCAGAGCAGATCAGATTGAAGGATACGTTCTTCTGTGTTTTAGGCAGACTTTTACTGCTATTTCGTTATATGCAGGAATACTGCTGGAAAGCCTGTTTTGAGATCTCCACAGAAAGCTTTCCAGACTTCCTTCAACACACGAGTTTATCTCTGTAAGTTGAATGCACATTGACAACCGTTCTGTTAGGTAGCTCCTTTTGGTTTTAGAACCAGAGAGTTTTCATTAAACCATGTACTTCCATTCATTCAGGAATGTCCAAAGCAGCTCTTACCAGAAACGTGTTTCAAACTCCTGAATCTAAAGGAGATTTAACTCACTTAGCTGAACAAATGCACAGCAGAGCAGATTGAAGGATACGTTCCTTCTGTGTTTTAGGCAGTTTGACTGCTATTTCGTTATATGGGAATACTGCTGAAAATGCATGTATTGAGATTTCTCCATACAAAGCGTTTCCAGACTTCCTTCAACACGAGTTTAACTCTGTAAGTTGAATGCACATTGACAACCGTTCAGTTAGGTAGCTCCTTTTGGTTTTAGAAGCAGTGTTCTCATTACAGCATATACTCCATTCACTCAGGAATGTCCAAAGCAGCTCTTGCCAGAAACGTGTTTCTAACTCCTGAATCTAAAGGAGATTTAACTCACTTAGCTGAAAAACGCACACCAGAGCTGATTGAATGATAAGGTTGCTTCTGTGTTTTAGGCAGAGTTTTACTGCTATTTTGTTATATGCGGGAATACTGCTAGAAATGCCTGTTTTGAGATTTCTCCTCAGAAAGCCTTTCCAGACTTCTTCTTCAACACAGAGTTTAACTCTGTAAGTTGAATGCACACTTTGACAACCGTTCTGTTAGGTAGCTCCGTTTTGGTTTTATAAGCAGAGAGTTCTCATTACAGTATATACTCCCATTAACTCAGAAATGTCCAAACGCAGCTCTTACCAGAAACGTGTTTCAAACTCCTGAATCTCAAGGGAGATTTAACTCACTTAGGTGAACAAACGCAGAGCAGATCAGATTGAAGGATACGTTTCTTCTGTGTTTTAGGCAGAGTTTTACTGCTATTTTGTTATATGCGGGAATACTGCTAGAAATGCCTGTTTTGAGATTTCTCCACAGAAAGCGTTTCCAGACTTTCCCTTCAACACACGAGTTTATCTCTGTAAGCTGATTGCACACATTAACAACCGTTCTGTTAGGTATCTCCGTTTTGGTTTTAGAAGCAGAGAATTCTCCTTACAGCACATACTCCCATTAACTCAGGAATGTCCAAACGCAGCTCTTACCAGAAACGTGTTTCTAACTCCTGAATCTAAAGGGACATTTAACTCACTTAGCTGAACAAACGCACAGCAGAGTGAATTGAAGGATACGTTCCTTCTGTGTTTTAGGCAGACTTTTACTGCTATTTCGTTATATGCAGGAATACTGCTGGAAATGCCTCTTTTGAGATATCTCCACAGAAAGCATTTCCAGACTTCCTTCAACACACGAGTGTAAGTCTGTAAGTTGAATGCACACATTGACAACCGTTCTGTTAGGTAGCTCCTTTTGGTTTTAGAACCAGAGAGTTTTCATTAAACCATGTACTTCCATTCATTCAGGAATGTCCAAACGCAGCTCTTACCAGAATCGTGTTTCAAACTCCTGAATCTAAAGGGAGATTTAACTCACTTAGCTGAACAAACGCACAGCAGAGATGATTTCAGGATACGTTTCTTCTGTGTTTTAGGCAGAGTTTTACTGCTATTTCGTTATATGCAGGAATACTGCTGGAAAGGCCTCTTTTGAGATCTCTGCACAGAAAGCATTTCCAGATTTTCCCTTCAACAGAAGAGTTTAACTCTGTAAGTTGAATGCACACATTGACAACCATTCTGTTAGGTAGCTCCGTTTTGGTTTTAGAAGCAGAGGGTTCTCCTTACAGCATATACTCCATTCACTCAGGAATGTCCAAATGCAGCTCTTGCCAGAAACGTGTTTCTAACTCCTGAATCTAAAGGGAGATTTAACTCACTAAGATGAACAAACTCACAGCAGTGCAGATTGAAGGATATGATGCTTCTGTGTTTTAGGCAGATTATACTGCTGTTTCGTTATATGCGGGAATACTGCTGGAAAGGCCTGTTTTGAGATCTCTCCACAGAAAGCTTTTCCAGACTTCATTTTCAAAACACGAGTTTATATTTGTAAGTTGAATGCACACATTGACAACCGTTCTGTATGGTAGCTCCGTTTTGGTTTTAGAAGCAGAAAGTTCTCCTTACAGCATATACTCCCATTCACTCAAGAATGTCCAAACGCAGCTCTTGCCAGAAACGTGTTTCTAACTCCTAAATCTAAAGGGAGGTTTACCTCACTAAGCTGAACAAACACACAGCAGAGCAGATTGAAGGATATGTTGCTTCTGTGTTTTAGGCAGAGTTTTACTGCTATTTCGTTATATGTGGGCATACTGCTGGAAAGCCCTGTTTTGAGATCTCTCCACAGAAAGCGTTTCCAGATTTTCCCTTCAACAGAAGAGTTTAACTCTAAGTTGAATGCACACATTGACAACCGTTCTGTTAGGTCGCTCCGTTTTGGTTTTAGAAGCAGAGTTCTCCTTACAGCATATACTCCCATTCACTCAGGAATGTCGAAATGCAGCTCTTGCCAGAAATGAGTTTCTAACTCCTGAATCTATAGGGAGATTTAACTCACTTAGCTGAACAAATGCACAGCAGAGCAGATTGAATGATATGTTGCTTCTGTGTTTTAGGCAGACTTTTACTTCTATTTCGTTATATGCGGGAATGCTGCTGCAAAGGCCTGTTTTGAGATCTCTCCACAGAAAGCATTTCCAGACTTCCCCTTCAACACACGAGCTTAACTCTCTAAGTTGAATGCACACATTGACAACCGTTCTGATAGGTAGCTTCGTTTTGGTTTTAGAAGTAGAGAGTTCTTTTAACAGTATATATACTCCAATTCACTCAAGAATGTCCAAACGCAGCTCTTGCCAGAAACGTGTTTCTAACTCTGGAATCTAAAGGGAGATTTAACTCACTTAGCGGAACAAACGCAAAGCAGAGCGGATTGAAGGATACGTTTCTTCTGTGTTTTAGGCAGTTTGACTGCTATTTTGTTATATGCAGGAATACTGCTGAAAATGCCTGTTTTGAGATTTCTGCACAGAAAGCATTTCCAGACTTCCTTTTCAAAACACGAGTTTATATTTGTAAGTTGAATGCACATTGACAACCGTTCTGTTAGGTAGCTGTTTTGGTTTTAGAAGCAGTGTTCTCATTACAGCATATACTCCATTCACTCAGGAATGTCCAAAGCAGCTCTTGCCAGAAATGAGTTTCTAACTCCTGAATATAAAGGAGATTTAACTCACTTAGCTGAACAAATGCACAGCAGAGCAGATTGAAGGATACGTTCTTCTGTGTTTTAGGCAGATTTTACTGCTATTTCGTTATATGCGGAATACTGCTAGAAATGCCTGTTTTGAGATTTCTCCATACAAAGCGTTTCCAGACTTCCTTCAACAGAGTTTAACTCTAAGTTGAATGCACATTGACAACCGTTCTGTATTGTAGCTCCGTTTTGGTTTTAGAAGCAGAAAGTTCTCCTTACAGCATGTACTCCCATTCACTCAGGAATGTCCAAATGCAGCTCTTGCCAGAAATGAGTTTCTAACTCCTGAATCTCAAATGAAATTTAATTCACTTAGCGGAACAAAGGCAAAGCAGAGCGGATTGAAGGATACGTTCTTCTGTGTTTTAGGCAGACTTTTACTGCTATTTCGTTATATGCAGGAATACTGCTGAAAATGCCTGTTTTGAGATTTCTCCACAGAAAGCGTTTCCAGATTTTCCTTCAACAGAAGAATTTAACTCTAAGTTGAATGCACATTGACAACCGTTCTGTTAGGTATCTCCGTTTTGGTTTTATAAGCAGAGAGTTCTCATTACAGCATATACTCCAATTCACTCAAGAATGTCCAAACGCAGCTCTTACCATCAACGTGTTTCTAACTCCTGAATCTAAAGGAGATTTAACTCACTTAGCTGAACAAATGCACAGCAGATTAGATTGAAGGATACGTTCTTCTGTGTTTTAGGCAGAGTTTTACTGCTATTTCGTTATATGCAGGAATACTGCTGGAAAGCCCTGTTTTGAGATCTCCACAGAAAGTGTTTCCAGACTTCCTTCAACACAGAGTTTAACTCTAAGTTGAATGCACACATTGACAACCGTTCTGTATTGTAGCTCCGTTTTGGTTTTAGAAGCAGAATGTTCTCCTTACAGCATATACTCCAATTCACTCAGGAATGTCCAAATGCAGCTCTTGCCAGAAACGTGTTTCTAACTCCTAAATCTAAAGGGAGATTTAACTCACTTAGCTGAACAAACACAGCAGAGCAGATTGAATGATACGTTGCTTCTGTGTTTTAGGCAGATTTTACTGCTATTTCGTTATATGGGAATACTGCTGAAAATGCCTGTTTTGAGATTTCTCCACAGAAAGCGTTTCCAGACTTCCTTCAACACGAGTTTAACTCTGTAAGTTGAATGCACACATTGACAACCGTTCTGTTAGGTATCTCCGTTTTGGTTTTATAAGCAGAGAGTTCTCATTACAGTATATACTCCCATTAACTCAGGAATGTCCAAACGCAGCTCTTGCCAGAAACGTGTTTCAAACTCCTGAATCTCAAATGAAATTTAATTCACTTAGCGGAACAAAGGCAAAGCAGAGCGGATTGAAGGATACGTTTCTTCTGTGTTTTAGGCAGTTTGACTGCTATTTCGTTATATGCAGGAATACTGCTGAAAATGCCTGTTTTGAGATTTCTCCATACAAAGCGTTTCCAGACTTCAGCTTCAACACACGAATTTACCTCTGTAAATTGAATGCACACATTGACAACCGTTCAGTTAGGTAGCTCCGTTTTGGTTTTAGAAGCAGTGTTCTCATTACAGCATATACTCCCTTTCACTCAGAAATGATCAAACGCAGCTCTTACCATCAACGTGTTTCTAACTCCTGAATCTAAAGGGAGATTTAACTCCTTAGCTCAACAAACGCAGAGCAGAACAGATTGAAGGATACGTTTCTTCTGTTTTTCAGGCAGAGTTTTACTGCTATTTTGTTATATGCGGGAATACTGCTAGAAATGCCTGTTTTGAGATTTCTCCTCAGAAAGCGTTTCCAGACTTCCCTTCAACATACGAGTTTAACTCTGTAAGTTGAATGCACACTTTGACAACCGTTCTGTTAGGTAGCTGTTTTGGTTTTAGAAGCAGAGTTCTCCTTACAGCTTATACTCCCATTCACTCAGAATGTCCAAACGCAGCTCTTACCAGAATCGTGTTTCAAACTCCTGAATCTAAAGGAGATTTAACTCAATTAGCTGAACAAATGCACAGCAGAGCAGATTGAATGATACGCTGCTTCTGTGTTTTAGACAGATTATACTGCTGTTTCGTTATATGCGGAATACTGCTGAAAGGCCTGTTTTGAGATCTCCACAGAAAGCGTTTCCAGATTTTCCTTCAACACACGAGTTTATCTCTGTAAGTTGAATGCACATTGACAACCGTTCAGTTAGGTAGCTCCTTTTGATTTTAGAAGCAGAGGGTTCTCCTTACAGCTTATACTCCCATTCACTCAGGAATGTCCAAAGCAGCTCTTGCCAGAAACGTGTTTCTAACTCCTGAATATAAAGGGAGATTTAACTCACTTAGCTGAACAAATGCACAGCAGATTAGATTGAAGGATACGTTCTTCTGTGTTTTAGACAGATTATACTGCTGTTTCGTTATATGCAGGAATACTGCTGAAAATGCCTGTTTTGAGATCTCTGCACAGAAAGAGTTTCCAGACTTCCTTCAACACACGAGTGTAAGTCTGTAAGTTGAATGCACACTTTGACAACCGTTCTGTTAGGTAGCTCCGTTTTGGTTTTATAAGCAGAGAGTTCTCATTACAGTATATACTCCCATTAACTCAGAAATGTCCAAACGCAGCTCTTACCAGAAACGTGTTTTAAACTCCTGAATCTAAAGGGAGATTTAACTCACTTAGGTGAACAAACGCAGAGCAGATCAGATTGAAGGATACGTTTCTTCTGGGTTTTAGGCAGAGTTTGACTGCTATTTCGTTATATGCGGGATTACTGCTTGAAATGCCTGTTTTGAGATTTCTCCACAGAAAGCGTTTCCAGACTTTCCCTTCAACACACGAGTTTATCTCTGTAAGCTGATTGCACACATTAACAACCGTTCTGTTAGGTATCTCCGTTTTGGTTTTAGAAGCAGAGAATTCTCCTTACAGCACATACTCCCATTAACTCAGGAATGTCCAAACGCAGCTCTTACCAGAAACGTGTTTCTAACTCCTGAATCTAAAGGGAGATTTAACTCACTTAGCTGAACAAACGCACAGCAGAGCAGATTGAAGGATACGTTGCTTCTGTGTTTTAGGCAGATTATACTGCTGTTTCGTTATATGCGGAATACTGCTGAAAGGCCTGTTTTGAGATCTCCACAGAAAGCGTTTCCAGACTTCCTTCAACACACGAGTTTATCTCTGTAAGTTGAATGCACACATGGACAACCATTCTGTTAGGTAGCTGTTTTGGTTTTAGAAGCAGTGTTCTCATTACAGCATATACTCCATTCACTCAGGAATGTCCAAAGCAGCTCTTACCAGAAACGTGTTTCTAACTCCTGAATCTAAAGGAGATTTAACTCACTTAGCTGAACAAATGCACAGCAGAGCAGATTGAAGGATACGTTCCTTCTGTGTTTTAGACAGATTATACTGCTGTTTCGTTATATGCGGAATACTGCTAGAAATGCCTGTTTTGAGATTTCTCCACAGAAAGCATTTCCAGACTTCCCTTCAACACAGAGTTTAACTCTGTAAGTTGAATGCACGCATTGACAACCGTTCTATTAGATAGCCCTTTTGGTTTTAGAAGCAGTGTTCTCATTACAGCATATACTCCTATTCATTGAGGAATGTCCAAAGCAGCTCTTGCCAGGAACGTGTTTCTAACTCCTGAATCTAAAGGGACATTTAACTCACTTAGCTGAACAAACGCAGAGCAGATCAGATTGAAGGATACGTTTCTTCTGTGTTTTAGGCAGAGTTTTACTGCTATTTCGTTATATGCAGGAATACTGCTGGAAAGGCCTCTTTGAGATCTCTGCACAGAAAGCATTTCCAGATTTTCCTTCAACACAGAGTTTAACTCTGTAAGTTGAATGCACACTTTGACAACCGTTCTGTTAGGTAGCTGTTTTGGTTTTAGAAGCAGAATGTTCTCCTTACAGCATGTACTCCCATTCACTCAGGAATGTCCAAAGCAGCTCTTGCCAGAAACGTGTTTCAAACTCCTGAATCTAAAGGAGATTTAACTCCTTAGCTCAACAAACGCAGAGCAGAGCAGATTGAAGGATACGTTCTTCTGTGTTTTAGGCAGACTTTTACTGCTATTTCGTTATATGCAGGAATACTGCTGAAAATGCCTGTTTTGAGATCTCTCCACAGAAAGTGTTTCCAGACTTCAGCTTCAACACACGAGTTTAACTCTGTAAGTTGAATGCACACTTTGACAACCGTTCAGTTAGGTAGCTCCTTTTGATTTTAGAAGCAGAGTTCTCATTACAGCATATACTCCTATTCATTGAGGAATGTCCAAAGCAGCTCTTGCCAGAAACGTGTTTCTAACTCCTGAATATAAAGGAGATTTAACTCAATTAGGTGAACAAACGCAGAGCAGATCAGATTGAAGGATACGTTTCTTCTGTGTTTTAGGCAGAGTTTTACTGCTATTTCGTTATATGCAGGAATACTGCTGGAAAGGCCTCTTTTGAGATCTCTGCACAGAAAGCATTTCCAGATTTTCCCTTCAACAGAAGAGTTTAACTCTGTAAGTTGAATGCACACATTGACAACCATTCTGTTAGGTAGCTCCGTTTTGGTTTTAGAAGCAGAGGGTTCTCCTTACAGCACATACTCCCATTAACTCAGGAATGTCCAAATGCAGCTCTTACCAGAAACGTGTTTCAAACTCCTGAATCTAAAGGAGATTTAACTCAATTAGCTGAACAAATGCACAGCAGATTAGATTGAAGGATACGTTCTTCTGTGTTTTAGGCAGATTATACTGCTGTTTCGTTATATGCGGAATACTGCTGAAAGGCCTGTTTTGAGATTTCTCCACAGAAAGCATTTCCAGACTTCCTTCAACACACGAGTTTATCTCTGTAAGCTGAATGCACACATTGACAGCCGTTCTGTTAGGTAGCTCTGTTTTGGTTTTAGAAGCAGAGTATTCCTTACAGCATATACTCCTATTCATTCAGGAATGTCCAAACTCAGCTGTTGCCAGAAACGTGTTTCTAACGCCTGAATATAAAGGAGATTTAACTCAATTAGCTGAACAAATGCACAGCAGAGCAGATTGAAGGATACGTTTCTTCTGTGTTTTAGGCAGACTTTTACTGCTATTTCGTTATATGCGGAATACTGCTGGAAAGGCCTCTTTTGAGATCTCTGCACAGAAAGCATTTCCAGATTTTCCCTTCAACAGAAGAGTTTAACTCTGTAAGTTGAATGCACACATTGACAACCGTTCTGTTAGGTAGCTCCGTTTTGGTAGAGAGTTTTTTTAACAGTATGTACTCCAATTGACTCAGGAAAGTCCAAACGCAGCTCTTGCCAGAAACGTGTTTCTAACTCCTGAATCTAAAGGGAGATTTAACTCAATTAGCTGAACAAACGCACACCATAGCAGATTGAATGATACGCTGCTTCTGTGTTTTCGGCAGAGTTTTACTTCTATTTCTTTATATGCGGGAATATTGCTGGAAAGACCTGTTTTGAGATCTCTCCACAGAAAGTGTTTCCAGACGTCCCCTTCAACACACGAGTTTAACTCTCTCATTTGAATGCACACATTGACAGCCGTTCTGTTAGGTAGCTCCTTTTTGATTTTAGAAGCAGAGAGTTCTCCTTACAGCTTATACTCCCATTCACTCAGGAATGTCCAAATGCAGCTCTTGCCAGAAACGTGTTTCTAACTCCTGAATCTAAAGGGAGATTTAACTCAATTAGCTGAACAAACGCACACCAGAGCAGATTGAATGATACGCTGCTTCTGTGTTTTCGGCAGAGTTTTACTGCTATTTTGTTATATGCGGGAATACTGCTGGAAAGGCCTGTTTTGAGATCTCTCCACAGAAAGTGTTTCCAGACGTCCCCTTCAACACACGAGTTTAACTCTCTCATTTGAATGCACACATTGACAGCCGTTCTGTTAGGTAGCTCCTTTTTGATTTTAGAAGCAGAGAGTTCTCCTTACAGCTTATACTCCCATTCACTCAGGAATGTCAAAACGGAGCTCCTGCCAGAAACGTGTTTCTAACTCCTGAATCTAAAGAGAGATTTAACTCACTTAGCTGAACAAACGCACAGCAGAGCAGATTGAATGATACGTTGCTTCTGTGTTTTAGGCAGAGTTTTACTGCTATTTTGTTATATGCGGGAATACTGCTGGAAAGGCCTCTTTTGAGATCTCTGCACAGAAAGCATTTCCAGATTTTCCCTTATACAGAAGAGTTTATCTCTGTAAGCTGAATGCACACATTGACAACCGTCCTGTTAGGTAGATTTGTTTTGGTTTTAGTAGCAGAGTGTTTTCCTTACAGCATATACTGCCATTCACTCAGGAATGTCCAAATGCAGCTCTTGCCAGAAACGTGTTTCTAACTCCTGAATATAAAGAGAGATTTAACTCACTTAGCATAACAAATGCACAGCAGATTAGATTGAAGGATACGTTGCCTCTGTGTTTTAGGCAGAGGTTTACTGCTATTTCGTTATGTGCGGGAATACTGCTGGAAAGGCCTGTTTTGAGATCTCTCCACAGAAAGCGTTTCCAGACTTCCCCTTCAACACACGAGTTTATCTGTGTAAGTTGAATGCACACATTGACAACCGTTCTATTAGGTAGCTTTGTTTTGGTTTTAGAAGCAGAGAGTATTCCTTACAGCATATATTCCCATTCACTCAAGAATGTAAAAACGCCGCTGTGGCCAGAAACATGATTCTAACTCCTGAATATAAAGGGAGATTTAACTCACTTAGCTGAACAAACGCCCAGCAGAGCAGATTGAAGGATACATTGCTTCTGTGTTTTAGGCAGAGCTTTACGGCTATTTCGTTATGTGTGGGAATACTGCTGGAAAGGCCTGTTTTGAGATCTCTCCACAGAAAGCGTTTCCAGACTTCCCCTTCAACACACGAGCTTAACTCTGTAAGTTGAATGCACACATTGACAACCATTCTGTTAGGTAGCTCTGTTTTGGTTTTAGAAGCAGAGAGTTCTCCTTACAGCATATACTCCAATTCACTCAGGAATGTCCAAACTCAGCTGTTGCCAGAAACGTGTTTCTAACTCCTGAATATAAAGAGAGATTTAACTCACTTAGCATAACAAACGCACAGTAGAGCAGATTGAAGGGTACATTGCTTCTGTGTTTTAGGCAGAGTTTTACTGCTTTTTCGTTATATGCGGGAATACTGCTGGAAAGGCCTGTTTTGAGATCTCTCCACAGAAAGCTTTTCCAGACTTCCTTTTCAAAACACGAGTTTATATTTGTAAGTTGAATGCACACATTGACAACCGTTCTGTTAGGTAGCTCCGTTTTGGTTTTAGAAGCAGAAAGTTCTCCTTACAGCATATACTCCCATTCACTCAAGAATGTCCAAACGCAGCTCTTGCCAGAAACGTGTTTCTAACTCCTAAATCTAAAGGGAGGTTTACCTCACTAAGCTGAACAAACACACAGCAGAGCAGATTGAAGGATATGTTGCTTCTGTGTTTTAGGCAGAGTTTTACTGCTATTTCGTTATATGTGGGCTTACTGCTGGAAAGCCCTGTTTTGAGATCTCTCCACAGAAAGCGTTTCCAGATTTTTCCTTCAACAGAAGAGTTTAACTCTAAGTTGAATGCACACATTGTCAACCGTTCTGTTAGGTCGCTCCGCTTTGGTTTTAGAAGCAGAGTTCTCCTTACAGCATATACTCCCATTCACTCAGGAATGTCGAAATGCAGCTCTTGCCAGAAATGAGTTTCTAACTCCTGAATCTATAGGGAGATTTAACTCACTTAGCTGAACAAATGCACAGCAGAGCAGATTGAAGGTACATTGCTTCTGTGTTTTAGGCAGTTTGACTGCTATTTCGTTATATGTGGGATTACTGCTGGAAAGGCCTGTTTTGAGATCTCTCCACAGAAAGCATTTCCAGACTTCCCCTTCAACACACGAGTTTATCTGTGTAAGTTGAATGCACATTGACAACCATTCTGTTAGGTAGCTCTGTTTTGGTTTTAGAAGCAGAGTTCTCCTTACAGCATATACTCCATTCACTCAGGAATGTCCAAAGCAGCTCTTGCCAGAAACGTGTTTCTAACTCCTGAATCTATAGGAGATTTAACTCACTTAGCTGAACAAATGCACAGCAGAGCAGATTAAAAACACGTTGCTTCTGTGTTTTAGGCAGAGTTTTACTGCTATTTCGTTATATGGGAATACTGCTGAAAATGCCTGTTTTGAGATCTCCACAGAAAGCTTTTCCAGACTTCCTTTTCAAAACACGAGTTTATATTTGTAAGTTGAATGCACACATTGACAACCGTTCAGTTAGGTAGCTCCTTTTGGTTTTAGAAGCAGTGTTCTCATTACAGCATATACTCCATTCACTCAGGAATGTCCAAAGCAGCTCTTGCCAGAAATGAGTTTCTAACTCCTGAATCTATAGGAGATTTAACTCACTTAGCTGAAAAACGCACACCAGAGCTGATTGAATGATAAGGTTGCTTCTGTGTTTTAGGCAGAGTTTGACTGCTATTTCGTTATATGCGGAATACTGCTGGAAAGTCCTGTTTTGAGATCTCTCCACAGAAAGCGTTTCCAGATTTTCCTTCAACAGAAGAATTTAACTCTGTAAGTTGAATGCACATTGACAACCGTTCTGTTAGGTAGCTCCGTTTTGGTTTTAGAAGCAGAATGTTCTCCTTACAGCATGTACTCCCATTCACTCAGGAATGTCAAACGCAGCTCTTACCAGAAACCTGTTTCTGCCTCCTGAATCTCAAATGAAATTTAATTCACTTAGCGGAACAAAGGCAAAGCAGAGCGGATTGAAGGATACGTTCTTCTGTGTTTTAGGCAGTTTGACTGCTATTTCGTTATATGCGGAATACTGCTGAAAGGCCTGTTTTGAGATCTCCACAGAAAGCGTTTCCAGACTTCAGCTTCAACACACGAGTTTATCTCTGTAAGTTGAATGCACACTTTGACAACCGTTCTGATAGGTAGCTTCGTTTTGGTTTTAGAAGCAGAGAATTCTCCTTACAGCATGTACTCCCATTCACTCAGAAATGTCCAAACGCAGCTCTTGCCAGAAATGAGTTTCTAACTCCTGAATCTAAAGGAGATTTAACTCACTTAGCTGAACAAATGCACAGCAGAGCAGATTGAAGGATACGTTCCTTCTGTGTTTTAGGCAGTTTGACTGCTATTTCGTTATATGGGAATACTGCTGAAAGGCCTGTTTTGAGATTTCTCCACAGAAAGCATTTCCAGACTTCCTTCAACACAGAGTTTAACTCTAAGTTGAATGCACATTGACAACCATTCTGTTAGGTAGCTCGTTTTGGTTTTAGAAGCAGTGTTCTCATTACAGTATATACTCCCATTAACTCAGGAATGTCCAAAGCAGCTCTTGCCAGAAATGAGTTTCTAACTCCTGAATCTAAAGGGACATTTAACTCACTTAGGTGAACAAACGCAGAGCAGAACAGATTGAAGGATACGTTTCTTCTGTGTTTTAGGCAGAGTTTTACTGCTATTTTGTTATATGCGGGAATACTGCTAGAAATGCCTGTTTTGAGATTTCTCCTCAGAAAGCCTTTCCAGACTTCTTCTTCAACATAGGAGTTTAACTCTGTAAGTTGAATGCACACTTTGACAACCGTTCTGTTAGGTAGCTCCGTTTTGGTTTTATAAGCAGAGAGTTCTCATTACAGTATATACTCCCATTAACTCAGAAATGTCCAAACGCAGCTCTTACCAGAAACGTGTTTCAAACTCCTGAATCTAAAGGGAGATTTAACTCACTTAGGTGAACAAACGCAGAGCAGATCAGATTGAAGGATTCGTTTCTTCTGGGTTTTAGGCAGAGTTTGACTGCTATTTCGTTATATGCGGGAATACTGCTGAAAATGCATGTATTGAGATTTCTCCACAAAAAGCGTTTCCAGACTTCCCCTTCAACACACGAGTTTATCTCTGTAAGCTGATTGCACACATTAACAACCGTTCTGTTAGGTAGCTCCGTTTTGGTTTTAGAAGCAGAGAGTTCTCATTACAGTATATACTCCCATTAACTCAGAAATGTCCAAACGCAGCTCTTACCAGAAACGTGTTTCAAACTCCTGAATCTAAAGGGAGATTTAACTCACTTAGGTGAACAAACGCAGAGCAGATCAGATTGAAGGATTCGTTTCTTCTGGGTTTTAGGCAGAGTTTGACTGCTATTTCGTTATATGCGGGAATACTGCTGGAAATGCCTGTTTTGAGATTTCTCCACAGAAAGCGTTTCCAGACTTTCCCTTCAACACACGAGTTTATCTCTGTAAGCTGATTGCACACATTAACAACCGTTCTGTTAGGTATCTCCGTTTTGGTTTTAGAAGCAGAGAATTCTCCTTACAGCACATACTCCCATTAACTCAGGAATGTCCAAACGCAGCTCTTACCAGAAACGTGTTTCTAACTCCTGAATCTAAAGGGAGATTTAACTCACTTAGCTGAACAAACGCACAGCAGAGTGAATTGAAGGATACGTTTCTTCTGTGTTTTAGGCAGACTTTTACTGCTATTTCGTTATATGCGGGAATACTGCTGAAAATGCATGTATTGAGATTTCTCCACAGAAAGCGTTTCCAGACTTCCCCTTCAACACACGAGTGTAAGTCTGTAAGTTGAATGCACGCATTGACAACCGTTCTATTAGATAGCCCCTTTTTGGTTTTAGAACCAGAGAGTTTTCATTAAACCATGTACTTCCATTCATTCAGGAATGTCGAAACGCAGCTCTTACCAGAATCATGTTTCAAACTCCTGAATCTAAAGGGAGATTTAACTCACTTAGCTGAACAAACGCACAGCAGAGATGATTTCAGGATACGTTTCTTCTGTGTTTTAGGCAGAGTTTTACTGCTATTTCGTTATATGCAGGAATACTGCTGGAAAGGCCTCTTTTGAGATCTCTCCACAGAAAGCGTTTCCAGACTTCCTTTTCAACACACGAGCTTAACTCTGTAAGTTGAATGCACACATTGACAACCATTCTGTTAGGTAGCTCTGTTTTGGTTTTAGAAGCAGAGAGTTCTCCTTACAGCATATACTCCAATTCACTCAGGAATGTCCAAACTCAGCTGTTGCCAGAAACGTGTTTCTAACTCCTGAATATAAAGAGAGATTTAACTCACTTAGCATAACAAATACACAGCAGATTAGATTGAAGGATACGTTGCTTCTGTGTTTTAGGCAGAGGTTTACTGCTGTTTCGTTATGTGCGGGAATACTGCTGGAAAGGCCTCTTTTGAGATCTCTCCACAGAAATCGTTTCCAGACTTCCCCTTCAACACACGAGTTTATCTGTGTAAGTTGAATGCACACATTGACAACCGTTCTGTTAGGTAGCTCCGTTTTGGTTTTAGAAGCAGAATGTTCTCCTTACAGCATGTACTCCCATTCACTCAGGAATGTCCAAACGCAGCTCTTACCAGAAACGTGTTTCTAACTCCTGAATCTAAAGGGAGATTTAACTCACTTAGCTGAACAAATGCACAGCAGAGCAGATTGAAGGATACGTTTCTTCTGTGTTTTAGGCAGAGTTTGACTGCTATTTCGTTATATGCGGGATTACTGCTTGAAATGCCTGTTTTGAGATTTCTCCACAGAAAGCGTTTCCAGACTTTCCCTTCAACACATGAGTTTAACTCTGTAAGTTGAATGCACACATTGACAACCGTTCAGTTAGGTAGCTCCGTTTTGGTTTTAGAAGCAGTGTTCTCATTACAGCATATACTCCCATTCACTCAGAAATGTCCAAACGCAGCTCTTACCAGAAACGTGTTTCTAACTCCTGAATCTAAAGGGAGATTTAACTCACTTAGCTGAACAAACGCAGAGCAGAGCAGATTGAAGGATACGTTTCTTCTGTGTTTTAGGCAGAGTTTTACTGCTATTTTGTTATATGCGGGAATACTGCTGGAAATGCCTGTTTTGAGATTTCTCCACAGAAAGCGTTTCCAGACTTCCTTCAACACACGAGTTTAACTCTGTAAGTTGAATGCACACATTGACAACCGTTCTGTTAGGTAGCTCCGTTTTGGTTTTAGAAGCAGAGAGTTCTCATTACAGTATATACTCCCATTCACTCAGGAATGTCCAAACGCAGCTCTTACCAGAAACGTGTTTCTAACTCCTGAATCTAAAGGGAGATTTAACTCACTTAGCTGAACAAACGCAGAGCAGATCAGATTGAAGGATACGTTTCTTCTGGGTTTTAGGCAGAGTTTGACTGCTATTTCGTTATATGCGGGAATACTGCTTGAAATGCCTGTTTTGAGATTTCTCCACAGAAAGCGTTTCCAGACTTCCCCTTCAACACACGAGTTTAACTCTGTAAGTTGAATGCACACATTGACAACCGTTCTGTTAGGTATCTCCGTTTTGGTTTTAGAAGCAGAGAATTCTCCTTACAGCACATACTCCCATTAACTCAGGAATGTCCAAACGCAGCTCTTACCAGAAACGTGTTTCTAACTCCTGAATCTAAAGGGAGATTTAACTCACTTAGCTGAACAAATGCACAGCAGATTAGATTGAAGGATACATTGCTTCTTTGTTTTAGGCAGAGTTTTACTGCTATTTCGTTATATGCGGAATACTGCTGAAATGCCTGTTTTGAGATCTCCACAGAAAGCGTTTCCAGACTTCCTTCAACACAAGAGTTTAACTCTGTAAGTTGAATGCACGCATTGACAACCGTTCTATTAGATAGCCCCTTTTTGGTTTTAGAACCAGAGAGTTTTCATTAAACCATGTACTTCCATTCATTCAGGAATGTCGAAATGCAGCTCTTGCCAGAAACGTGTTTCTAACTCCTGAATCTAAAGGGAGATTTAACTCACTTAGCTGAACAAACGCACAGCAGATCAGATTGAAGGATACGTTCTTCTGTGTTTTAGGCAGATTTTACTGCTATTTCGTTATATGCGGAATACTGCTGAAATGCCTGTTTTGAGATCTCCACAGAAAGCGTTTCCAGATTTTCCTTCAACACACGAGTTTATCTCTGTAAGTTGAATGCACACATTGACAACCGTTCTGTTAGGTAGCTCGTTTTGGTTTTAGAAGCAGAGAATTCTCCTTACAGCATGTACTCCCATTCACTCAGAATGTCCAAACGCAGCTCTTGCCAGAAACGTGTTTCTAACTCCTGAATATAAAGGAGATTTAACTCACTTAGCTGAACAAATGCACAGCAGATTAGATTGAAGGATACGTTCTTCTGTGTTTTAGGCAGATTTTACTGCTATTTCGTTATATGCGGAATACTGCTGAAATGCCTGTTTTGAGATCTCTCACAGAAAGCGTTTCCAGATTTTCCTTCAACACACGAGTTTATCTCTGTAAGTTGAATGCACACATTGACAACCATTCTGTTAGGTAGCTCGTTTTGGTTTTAGAAGCAGAGAGTTCTCCTTACAGCATGTACTCCCATTCACTCAGAATGTCCAAACGCAGCTCTTGCCAGAAACGTGTTTCTAACTCCTGAATCTAAAGGAGATTTAACTCACTTAGCTGAACAAACACACAGCAGAGCAGATTGAAGGATACGTTCTTCTGTGTTTTAGGCAGTTTGACTGCTATTTCGTTATATGCAGGAATACTGCTGAAATGCCTGTTTTGAGATCTCCACAGAAAGCTTTCCAGACTTCCTTCAACAGAGTTTAACTCTGTAAGTTGAATGCACATTGACAACCGTTCTGTTAGGTAGCTGTTTTGGTTTTAGAAGCAGTGTTCTCATTACAGCATATACTCCCATTCACTCAAGAATGTCCAAACGCAGCTCTTGCCAGAAACGTGTTTCTAACTCCTGAATCTAAAGGGAGATTTAACTCACTTAGCTGAACAAACGCACAGCAGAGCAGATTGAAGGATACGTTGCTTCTGTGTTTTAGGCAGAGTTTTACTGCTATTTCGTTATATGCGGAATACTGCTGGAAAGTCCTGTTTTGAGATCTCTCACAGAAAGCGTTTCCAGATTTTCCTTCAACAGAAGAATTTAACTCTGTAAGTTGAATGCACATTGACAACCGTTCTGTTAGGTAGCTCGTTTTGGTTTTAGAAGCAGAGTTCTCCTTACAGCATATACTCCCATTCACTCAGGAATGTCCAAATGCAGCTCTTGCCAGAAACGTGTTTCTAACTCCTGAATCTAAAGGGAGATTTAACTCACTTAGCTGAACAAATGCACAGCAGAGCAGATTGAAGGATACATTGCTTCTGTGTTTTAGGCAGAGTTTTACTGCTATTTCGTTATATGCGGAATACTGCTGGAAAGGCCTGTTTTGAGATCTCTCCACAGAAAGCTTTCCAGACTTCCTTCAACACACGAGTTTAACTCTGTAAGTTGAATGCACACATTGACAACCGTTCTGTTAGGTAGCTCCTTTTGGTTTTAGAAGCAGAGGTTCTCCTTACAGCATATACTCCATTCACTCAGGAATGTCCAAAGCAGCTCTTGCCAGAAACGTGTTTCTAACTCCTGAATATAAAGGAGATTTAACTCACTTAGCTGAACAAACGCAGCAGAGCAGATTGAAGGATACGTTCTTCTGTGTTTTAGGCAGTTTGACTGCTATTTCGTTATATGGGAATACTGCTGAAAGGCCTGTTTTGAGATTTCTCCACAGAAAGCTTTCCAGACTTCCTTCAACACACGAGTTTAACTCTGTAAGTTGAATGCACATTGACAACCATTCTGTTAGGTAGCTCCTTTTGGTTTTAGAAGCAGAGAGTTCTCATTACAGCATATACTCCATTCACTCAGGAATGTCCAAACTCAGCTGTTGCCAGAAACGTGTTTCTAACTCCTGAATATAAAGGAGATTTAACTCACTTAGCTGAACAAACACAGCAGAGCAGATTGAAGGATACGTTGCTTCTGTGTTTTAGGCAGAGTTTTACTGCTATTTCGTTATATGCAGGAATACTGCTGAAATGCCTGTTTTGAGATTTCTCCACAGAAAGCATTTCCAGATTTTCCTTCAACAGAGTTTAACTCTGTAAGTTGAATGCACATTGACAACCGTTCTGTTAGGTAGCTCCTTTTGGTTTTAGAAGCAGAATGTTCTCCTTACAGCATATACTCCATTCACTCAGAATGTCCAAACGCAGCTCTTACCAGAAACGTGTTTCTAACTCCTGAATCTAAAGGGAGATTTAACTCACTTAGCTGAACAAATGCACAGCAGAGCAGATTGAAGGATACGTTTCTTCTGTGTTTTAGGCAGTTTTACTGCTATTTCGTTATATGCAGGAATACTGCTGAAATGCCTGTTTTGAGATTTCTCCACAGAAAGCATTTCCAGATTTTCCTTCAACAGAGTTTAACTCTGTAAGTTGAATGCACATTGACAACCATTCTGTTAGGTAGCTCCTTTTGGTTTTAGAAGCAGAATGTTCTCCTTACAGCATATACTCCCATTAACTCAGGAATGTCCAAATGCAGCTCTTACCAGAAACGTGTTTCTAACTCCTGAATCTAAAGGGAGATTTAACTCACTTAGCTGAACAAACGCAGAGCAGAGCAGATTGAAGGATACGTTTCTTCTGTGTTTTAGGCAGTTTGACTGCTATTTCGTTATATGCAGGAATACTGCTGAAATGCCTGTTTTGAGATCTCTCCACAGAAAGCGTTTCCAGATTTTCCCTTCAACAGAAGAATTTAACTCTGTAAGTTGAATGCACACATTGACAACCGTTCTGTTAGGTAGCTCCGTTTTGGTTTTAGAAGCAGTGTTCTCATTACAGCATATACTCCCTTCACTCAGGAATGTCAAACGCAGCTCTTACCAGAAACGTGTTTCTAACTCCTGAATCTAAAGGAGATTTAACTCACTTAGCTGAACAAACGCACAGCAGAGCAGATTGAAGGATACATTGCTTCTGTGTTTTAGGCAGTTTGACTGCTATTTCGTTATATGGGAATACTGCTGAAAGCCTGTTTTGAGATCTCCACAGAAAGTGTTTCCAGACTTCCTTCAACACGAGTTTAACTCTGTAAGTTGAATGCACATTGACAACCATTCTGTTAGGTAGCTCTGTTTTGGTTTTAGAAGCAGTGTTCTCATTACAGCATATACTCCATTCACTCAGGAATGTCCAAAGCAGCTCTTACCAGAAACGTGTTTCTAACTCCTGAATATAAAGGGAGATTTAACTCACTTAGCTGAACAAACGCAGCAGAGCAGATTGAATGATACGTTGCTTCTGTGTTTTAGGCAGACTTTTACTGCTATTTTGTTATATGCGGAATACTGCTGAAAGCCTGTTTTGAGATTTCTCCACAGAAAGTTTCCAGACTTCCTTCAACAGAGTTTAACTCTGTAAGTTGAATGCACACATTGACAACCATTCTGTTAGGTAGCTCTGTTTTGGTTTTAGAAGCAGAATGTTCTCCTTACAGCATGTACTCCCATTCACTCAGAAATGTCCAAACGCAGCTCTTACCAGAAACGTGTTTCTAACTCCTGAATCTAAAGGGAGATTTAACTCACTTAGCTGAACAAACGCAGAGCAGATCAGATTGAAGGATACGTTTCTTCTGTGTTTTAGGCAGAGTTTGACTGCTATTTCGTTATATGGGAATACTGCTGGAAATGCCTGTTTTGAGATTTCTCCACAGAAAGCGTTTCCAGACTTTCCTTCAACACACGAGTTTATCTCTGTAAGTTGAATGCACATTGACAACCGTTCTGTTAGGTAGCTCCTTTTGGTTTTAGAAGCAGAGAATTCTCCTTACAGCATATACTCCCATTAACTCAGGAATGTCCAAACGCAGCTCTTACCAGAATCGTGTTTCAAACTCCTGAATCTAAAGGGAGATTTAACTCACTTAGGTGAACAAACGCAGAGCACATCAGATTGAAGGATACGTTTCTTCTGGGTTTTAGGCAGAGTTTGACTGCTATTTCGTTATATGGGAATACTGCTGGAAATGCCTGTTTTGAGATTTCTCCACAGAAAGCGTTTCCAGACTTCCTTCAACACACGAGTTTATCTCTGTAAGTTGAATGCACATTGACAACCGTTCTGTTAGGTAGCTCCTTTTGGTTTTAGAAGCAGAGAATTCTCCTTACAGCATATACTCCCATTAACTCAGGAATGTCCAAACGCAGCTCTTACCAGAAACGTGTTTCAAACTCCTGAATCTAAAGGAGATTTAACTCACTTAGCTGAACAAACGCAGAGCAGATCAGATTGAAGGATACGTTCTTCTGTGTTTTAGGCAGATTTTACTGCTATTTCGTTATATGGGAATACTGCTGAAAGGCCTGTTTTGAGATCTCTGCACAGAAAGCATTTCCAGATTTTCCTTCAACACACGAGTTTATCTCTGTAAGTTGAATGCACATTGACAACCGTTCTGTTAGGTAGCTGTTTTGGTTTTAGAAGCAGAGAATTCTCCTTACAGCATGTACTCCCATTCACTCAGAATGTCCAAACGCAGCTCTTACCAGAAACGTGTTTCAAACTCCTGAATCTAAAGGAGATTTAACTCACTTAGCTGAACAAATGCACAGCAGAGCAGATTGAAGGATACGTTCTTCTGTGTTTTAGGCAGACTTTTACTGCTATTTCGTTATATGGGAATACTGCTGAAATGCCTGTTTTGAGATTTCTCCACAGAAAGCATTTCCAGACTTCCTTCAACAGAGTTTAACTCTGTAAGTTGAATGCACATTGACAACCATTCTGTTAGGTAGCTCTGTTTTGGTTTTAGAAGCAGAGTTCTCATTACAGCATATACTCCATTCACTCAGGAATGTCCAAAGCAGCTCTTGCCAGAAACGTGTTTCAAACTCCTGAATCTAAAGGAGATTTAACTCACTTAGCTGAACAAACGCAGAGCAGATCAGATTGAAGGATACGTTTCTTCTGTGTTTTAGGCAGAGTTTTACTGCTATTTCGTTATATGCGGGAATACTGCTGAAAGCCTGTTTTGAGATCTCCACAGAAAGCATTTCCAGATTTTCCTTCAACAGAAGAGTTTAACTCTGTAAGTTGAATGCACACATTGACAACCGTTCTGTTAGGTAGCTGTTTTGGTTTTAGAAGCAGAGGTTCTCCTTACAGCATATACTCCCATTCATTCAGGAATGTCCAAATGCAGCTCTTGCCAGAAACGTGTTTCTAACTCCTGAATCTAAAGGAGATTTAACTCACTTAGCTGAACAAACGCACAGCAGTGCAGATTGAAGGATATGTTGCTTCTGTGTTTTAGGCAGATTATACTGCTGTTTCGTTATATGCGGGCATACTGCTGGAAATGCCTGTTTTGAGATCTCTGCACAGAAAGAGTTTCCAGACTTCCCCTTCAACATACGAGTTTAACTCTGTAAGTTGAATGCACACATTGACAACCGTTCTGTTAGGTAGCTCCTTTTTGATTTTAGAAGCAGAGAGTTCTCCTTACAGCTTATACTCCCATTCACTCAGAAATTTCCAAACGCAGCTCTTACCAGAAACGTGTTTCAAACTCCTGAATCTAAAGGGAGATTTAACTCACTTAGCTGAACAAACGCACAGCAGAGCAGATTGAAGGATACGTTTCTTCTGTGTTTTAGGCAGAGTTTACTGCTATTTCGTTATATGCGGAATACTGCTGAAATTCCTGTTTTGAGATCTCTCCACAGAAAGCGTTTCCAGACTTCCCCTTCAACACACGAGTTTAACTCTGTAATTTGAATGCACACATTGACAACCGTTCTGTTAGGTAGCTCCGTTTTGGTTTTAGAAGCAGAGAGTTCTCTTTACAGCATATACTCCCATTAACTCAGGAATGTCCAAATGCAGCTCTTGCCAGAAACGTGTTTCTAACTCCTGAATCTAAAGGAGATTTAACTCACTTAGCTGAACAAACGCACAGCAGAGCAGATTGAAGGATACGTTCTTCTGTGTTTTAGGCAGATTATACTGCTGTTTCGTTATATGCGGAATACTGCTGAAAGGCCTGTTTTGAGATTTCTCCACAGAAAGCTTTCCAGACTTCCTTCAACAGAAGAGTTTAACTCTGTAAGTTGAATGCACACATTGACAACCATTCTGTTAGGTAGCTCTGTTTTGGTTTTAGAAGCAGAGTTCTCATTACAGCATATACTCCATTCATTCAGGAATGTCCAAATGCAGCTCTTACCAGAATCGTGTTTCAAACTCCTGAATCTAAAGGAGATTTAACTCACTTAGCTGAACAAACACAGCAGAGCAGATTGAAGGATACATTGCTTCTGTGTTTTAGGCAGACTTTTACTGCTATTTCGTTATATGTGGGAATACTGCTGAAAGCCTGTTTTGAGATCTCTGCACAGAAAGCATTTCCAGACTTCCTTCAACACGAGTTTAACTCTGTAAGTTGAATGCACATTGACAACCGTTCTGTTAGGTAGCTTTGTTTTGGTTTTAGAAGCAGAGAGTTCTCCTTACAGCATGTACTCCCATTCACTCAGGAATGTCAAACGCAGCTCTTACCAGAAACGTGTTTCAAACTCCTGAATCTAAAGGGAGATTTAACTCACTTAGCTGAACAAACGCACAGCAGAGATGATTGAAGGATACGTTTCTTCTGTGTTTTAGGCAGAGTTTACTGCTATTTCGTTATATGCAGGAATACTGCTGGAAAGGCCTGTTTTGAGATATCTCCACAGAAAGCATTTCCAGATTTTCCTTCAACAGAAGAGTTTAACTCTGTAAGTTGAATGCACACATTGACAACCGTTCTGTTAGGTAGCTCCGTTTTGGTTTTAGAAGCAGAGAGTTCTCCTTACAGCATATACTCCCATTCATTCAGGAATGTCCAAACGCAGCTCTTACCAGAAACGTGTTTCTAACTCCTGAATCTAAAGGGAGATTTAACTCACTTAGCTGAACAAACGCACAGCAGAGCAGATTGAAGGATACGTTTCTTCTGTGTTTTAGGCAGAGTTTTACTGCTATTTCGTTATATGCAGGAATACTGCTGGAAAGGCCTCTTTTGAGATCTCTGCACAGAAAGCATTTCCAGATTTTCCCTTCAACAGAAGAGTTTAACTCTGTAAGTTGAATGCACACATTGACAACCATTCTGTTAGGTAGCTCCGTTTTGGTTTTAGAAGCAGAGAGTTCTCCTTACAGCATATACTCCCATTCACTCAGGAATGTCCAAACGCAGCTCTTGCCAGGAACGTGTTTCTAACTCCTGAATCTAAAGGGAGATTTAACTCACTAAGCTGAACAAATGCACAGCAGTGCAGATTGAAGGATATGTTGCTTCTGTGTTTTAGGCAGATTATACTGCTATTTCGTTATATGCGGGCATACTGCTGGAAATGCCTGTTTTGAGATCTCTGCACAGAAAGAGTTTCCAGACTTCCCCTTCAACACACGAGTTTAACTCTGTAAGTTGAATGCACACATTGACAACCATTCTGTTAGGTAGCTCCGTTTTGGTTTTAGAAGCAGAGAGTTCTCCTTACAGCATATACTCCAATTCACTCAGGAATGTCCAAACGCAGCTCTTGCCAGAAACGTGTTTCTAACTCCTGAATCTAAAGGGAGATTTAACTCACTTAGCTGAACAAACGCACAGCAGAGCAGATTGAATGATACGTTGCTTCTGTGTTTTAGGCAGAGTTTTACTGCTATTTCGTTATATGCGGGAATACTCCTGGAAAGCCTGTTTTGAGATTTCTTCACAGAACGTGTTTCCAGACGTCCCATAAACACACGAGTTTAACCCTCTAATTAGAATGCACACATTGAAAATGGTTCTGTTAGGTAGCTCCGTTTTGGTTTTAAAAGCAGAGAGTTCTCCTTACAGCTTATACTCCCATTCACTCAGGAATGTCCAAACGCAGCTCTTGCCAGAAACGTGTTTCTAACTCCTGAATCTAAAGGGAGATTTAACTCACTTAGCTGAACAAATGCACAGCAGAGCAGATTGAATGATACGTTGCTTCTGTGTTTTCGGCAGAGTTTTACTGCTATTTTGTTATATGCGGGAATACTGCTGGAAAGGCCTCTTTTAGATCTCTCCACAGAAAGCATTTCCAGATTTTCCTTCAACACACGAGTTTATCTGTAAGTTGAATGCACACATTGACAACCGTCCTGTTAGGTAGATTTGTTTTGGTTTTAGTAGCAGAGGGTTTTCCTTACAGCATGTACTCCCATTCACTCAGGAATGTCCAAATGCAGCTCTTGCCAGAAATGTGTTTCTACCGCCTGAATATAAAGGGAGATTTAACTTACTTAGCAAAACAAATGCACAGCAGATTAGATTGAAGGATACGTTTCTTCTGTGTTTTAGGCAGAGGTTTACTGCTATTTCGTTATGTGTGGGAATACTGCTGGAAAGGCCTGTTTTGTGATCCCTCCACAGAAAGTGTTTCCAGACTTCCCCTTCAACACATGAGTTTATCTGTGTAAGTTGAATGCACACATTGAAAACCGTTCTATTAGGTAGCTTTGTTTTGGTTTTAGAAGCAGAGAGTATTCCTTACAGCATATATTCCCATTCACTCAAGAATGTCCAAACGCAGCTCTGCCAGAAACGTGTTTCTAACTCCTGAATATAAAGGAGATTTAACTCACTTAGCTGAACAAATGCACAGCAGAGCAGATTGAAGGATATGTTGCTTCTGTGTTTTAGGCAGATTTTACTGCTATTTCGTTATGTGTGGGAATACTGCTGGAAAGGCCTCTTTGAGATCTCTGCACAGAAAGCATTTCCAGACTTCCTTCAACAGAGTTTAACTCTGTAAGTTGAATGCACACATTGACAACCGTTCTGTTAGGTAGCTGTTTTGGTTTTAGAAGCAGAGTTCTCCTTACAGCATATATTCCCATTCACTCAGGAATGTCCAAACTCAGCTGTTGCCAGAAACGTGTTTCTAACTCCTGAATCTAAAGGAGATTTAACTCACTTAGCTGAACAAACACAGCAGAGCAGATTGAAGGATACGTTCTTCTGTGTTTTAGGCAGAGGTTTACTGCTATTTCGTTATATGGGAATACTGCTGAAAGGCCTGTTTTGAGATCTCTGCACAGAAAGCATTTCCAGACTTCCCTTCAACACAGAGTTTAACTCTGTAAGTTGAATGCACATTGACAACCATTCTGTTAGGTAGCTCCTTTTGGTTTTAGAAGCAGAGAGTTCTCCTTACAGCATATACTCCAATTCACTCAGGAATGTCCAAACTCAGCTGTTGCCAGAAACGTGTTTCTAACTCCTGAATATAAAGGGAGATTTAACTCACTTAGCAAAACAAATGCACAGCAGAGCAGATTGAAGGATACATTGCTTCTCTGTTTTAGGCAGAGTTTTACTGCTATTTCGTTATATGTGGGAATACTGCTGGAAAGGCCTCTTTTGAGATCTCTCCACAGAAAGCGTTTCCAGACTTCCCCTTCAACACACGAGTTTATCTGTGTAAGTTGAATGCACACATTGACAACCGTTCTATTAGGTAGCTTTGTTTTGGTTTTAGAAGCAGAGAGTATTCCTTACAGCATATATTCCCATTCACTCAGGAATGTAAAAATGCAGCCCTTGCCAGAAACGTGTTTCTAACTCCTGAATATAAAGGGAGATTTAACTCACTTAGCATAACAAATGCACAGCAGAGCAGATTGAAGGATACATTGCTTCTGTGTTTTAGGCAGTGTTTTACTGCTATTTCGTTATATGGGGGAATACTGCTGGAAAGGCCTCTTTGAGATCTCTCCACAGAAAGCGTTTCCAGACTTCCTTCAACACACGAGTTTATCTGTGTAAGTTGAATGCACACATTGACAACCGTTCTATTAGGTAGCTTTGTTTTGGTTTTAGAAGCAGAGAGTTCTCTTACAGCATATACTCCATTCACTCAGAATGTCCAAACGCAGCTCTGCCAGAAACGTGTTTCTAACTCCTGAATATAAAGGAGATTTAACTCACTTAGCTGAACAAACACACAGCAGAGCAGATGGAAGGATACATTGCTTCTGTGTTTTAGGCAGAGTTTACTGCTATTTCGTTATATGCGGAATACTGCTGAAAGGCCTGTTTTGAGATTTCTCCACAGAAAGCTTTCCAGACTTCCTTCAACACACGAGCTTAACTCTGTAAGTTGAATGCACATTGACAACCATTCTGTTAGGTAGCTCTGTTTTGGTTTTAGAAGCAGAGTTCTCCTTACAGCATATATTCCCATTCACTCAGGAATGTCCAAATGCAGCTCTTGCCAGAAATGAGTTTCTAACTCCTGAATCTAAAGGAGATTTAACTCACTTAGCTGAACAAACACAGCAGAGCAGATTGAAGGATACGTTGCTTCTGTGTTTTAGGCAGAGGTTTACTGCTATTTCGTTATATGGGAATACTGCTGAAAGCCTGTTTTGAGATCTCTGCACAGAAAGCATTTCCAGACTTCCTTCAACACACGAGTTTATCTGTGTAAGTTGAATGCACATTGACAACCGTTCTATTAGGTAGCTTTGTTTTGGTTTTAGAAGCAGAGAGTTTTCCTTACAGCATATACTCCCATTCACTCAGGAATGTCCAAACGCAGCCCTTGCCAGAAAGGTGTTTCTAACTCCTGAATATAAAGGGAGATTTAACTCACTTAGCTGAAAAAACGCCCAGTAGAGCAGATTGAAAAATACGTTGCTTCTGTGTTTTAGGCAGAGTTTTAGTGCTATTTCGTTATATGCGGGAATACTGCTGGAAAGGCCTGTTTTGAGATCTCTCCACAGAAAGCTTTCCAGACTTCCTTTTCAACACACGAGTTTATCTCTGTAAGTCGAATGCACGCATTGACAACCGTTCTCTTAGGTAGCTCCGTTTTTTTTCTAGAAGCAGAGAGTTCTCTTTACAGCATGTACTCCCATTCACTCAGGAATGTCCAAACGCAGATATTGCCAGAAACGTGTTTCTAACTCCTGAATCTAAAGGGAGATTTAACTCACTTAGCTGAACAAACACACAGAAGAGCAGATTGAAGGATACGTTGCTTCTTTGTTTTAGGGAGAGTTTTACTGCTATTTCGTTATATGCGGGAATACTGCTGGAAAGCCTGTTTTGAGATCTCCACAGAAAGCGTTTCCAGATTTTCCTTCAACAGAAGAATTTAACTCTAAGTTGAATGCACACATTGACAACCGTTCTGTTAGGTAGCTTTGTTTTGGTTTTAGAAGCAGAGTTCTCCTTACAGCATATACTCCCATTCACTCAGGAATGTCCAAATGCAGCTCTTGCCAGAAATGAGTTTCTAACTCCTGAATCTAAAGGAGATTTAACTCACTTAGCTGAACAAATGCACAGCAGAGCAGATTGAAGGATACGTTCTTCTGTGTTTTAGGCAGTTTGACTGCTATTTCGTTATATGGGAATACTGCTGAAAGCCTGTTTTGAGATCTCCACAGAAAGTTTCCAGACTTCTTCTTCAACATAGGAGTTTAACTCTGTAAGTTGAATGCACATTGACAACCGTTCTGTTAGGTAGCTCTGTTTTGGTTTTAGAAGCAGAGTTCTCATTACAGCATATACTCCATTCACTCAGGAATGTCCAAAGCAGCTCTTGCCAGAAACGTGTTTCTAACTCCTGAATATAAAGGAGATTTAACTCACTTAGCTGAACAAATGCACAGCAGAGCAGATTGAAGGATACGTTCTTCTGTGTTTTAGGCAGACTTTTACTGCTATTTCGTTATATGGGAATACTGCTGGAAAGTCCTGTTTTGAGATCTCCACAGAAAGTTTCCAGACTTCCTTCAACAGAGTTTAACTCTAAGTTGAATGCACATTGACAACCGTTCTGTTAGGTAGCTCGTTTTGGTTTTAGAAGCAGTGTTCTCATTACAGCATATACTCCATTCACTCAGGAATGTCCAAAGCAGCTCTTGCCAGAAATGAGTTTCTAACTCCTGAATATAAAGGAGATTTAACTCACTTAGCTGAAAAACGCACACCAGAGCTGATTGAATGATAAGGTTGCTTCTGTGTTTTAGGCAGAGTTTTACTGCTATTTCGTTATATGCGGAATACTGCTGGAAAGTCCTGTTTTGAGATCTCCACAGAAAGCGTTTCCAGATTTTCCCTTCAACAGAAGAATTTAACTCTGTAAGTTGAATGCACACATTGACAACCGTTCTGTTAGGTAGCTCCGTTTTGGTTTTAGAAGCAGAGAGTTCTCATTACAGTATATACTCCCATTCACTCAGGAATGTCCAAACGCAGCTCTTGCCAGAAACGTGTTTCTAACTCCTGAATCTAAAGGGAGATTTAACTCACTTAGCTGAAAAAACGCACACCAGAGCTGATTGAATGATAAGGTTGCTTCTGTGTTTTAGGCAGAGTTTTACTGCTATTTCGTTATATGCGGAATACTGCTGGAAAGTCCTGTTTTGAGATCTCCACAGAAAGCGTTTCCAGATTTTCCTTCAACAGAAGAATTTAACTCTGTAAGTTGAATGCACACATTGACAACCGTTCTGTTAGGTAGCTCCGTTTTGGTTTTAGAAGCAGAGTTCTCCTTACAGCATATACTCCCATTCACTCAGGAACGTCCCATCGCAGATCTTACCAGAAACCTGTTTCTGCCTCCTGAATCTCAAATGAAATTTAATTCACTTAGCGGAACAAAGGCAAAGCAGAGCGGATTGAAGGATACGTTTCTTCTGTGTTTTAGGCAGTTTGACTGCTATTTCGTTATATGCAGGAATACTGCTGAAATGCCTGTTTTGAGATCTCCACAGAAAGCATTTCCAGATTTTCCCTTCAACAGAAGAATTTAACTCTGTAAGTTGAATGCACACATTGACAACCGTTCTGTTAGGTAGCTCCGTTTTGGTTTTAGAAGCAGTGTTCTCATTACAGCATATACTCCCTTTCACTCAGAAATGATCAAACGCAGCTCTTACCATAAACGTGTTTCTAACTCCTGAATCTAAAGGGAGATTTAACTCACTTAGCTGAACAAACGCACAGCAGAGCAGATTGAAGGATACGTTTCTTCTGTGTTTTAGGCAGAGTTTTACTGCTATTTTGTTATATGCGGAATACTGCTGAAATGCCTGTTTTGAGATCTCTCCACAGAAAGCATTTCCAGATTTTCCTTCAACACACGAGTTTATCTCTGTAAGTTGAATGCACATTGACAACCGTTCTGTTAGGTAGCTCCTTTTGGTTTTAGAAGCAGAGTTCTCCTTACAGCATATACTCCCATTAACTCAGGAATGTCCAAAGCAGCTCTTGCCAGAAACGTGTTTCAAACTCCTGAATCTAAAGGAGATTTAACTCACTTAGGTGAACAAACGCAGAGCAGATCAGATTGAAGGATACGTTCTTCTGTGTTTTAGGCAGAGTTTTACTGCTATTTCGTTATATGCGGAATACTGCTAGAAATGCCTGTTTTGAGATCTCCACAGAAAGCGTTTCCAGACTTCCTTCAACACAGAGTTTAACTCTGTAAGTTGAATGCACACATGGACAACCATTCTGTTAGGTAGCTGTTTTGGTTTTAGAAGCAGAGTTCTCCTTACAGCACATACTCCCATTAACTCAGGAATGTCCAAATGCAGCTCTTGCCAGAAACGTGTTTCTAACTCCTGAATCTAAAGGGAGATTTAACTCACTTAGCTGAACAAACGCACAGCAGAGTGAATTGAAGGATACGTTGCTTCTGTGTTTTAGGCAGATTTTACTGCTATTTCGTTATATGCGGAATACTGCTTGAAATGCCTGTTTTGAGATTTCTCCACAGAAAGCGTTTCCAGACTTTCCCTTCAACACACGAGTTTAACTCTGTAAGTTGAATGCACACATGGACAACCATTCTGTTAGGTAGCTTTGTTTTGGTTTTAGAAGCAGAGTTCTCATTACAGTATATACTCCCATTAACTCAGGAATGTCCAAATGCAGCTCTTGCCAGAAACGTGTTTCTAACTCCTGAATCTAAAGGGAGATTTAACTCAATTAGCTGAACAAAGCACAGCAGAGCAGATGGAAGGATACGCTGCTTCTGTGTTTTAGGCAGAGTTTTACTGCTATTTTGTTATATGCGGGAATACTGCTTGAAATGCCTGTTTTGAGATTTCTCCACAGAAAGCGTTTCCAGACTTTCCCTTCAACACACGAGTTTAACTCTGTAAGCTGATTGCACACATTAACAACCGTTCTGTTAGGTATCTCCGCTTTGGTTTTAGAAGCAGAGTTCTCATTACAGCACATACTCCCATTAACTCAGGAATGTCCAAACGCAGCTCTTACCAGAAACGTGTTTCTAACTCCTGAATCTAAAGGGAGATTTAACTCACTTAGCTGAACAAACGCACAGCAGAGTGAATTGAAGGATACGTTCCTTCTGTGTTTTAGGCAGACTTTTACTGCTATTTCGTTATATGCGGGAATACTGCTGAAAATGCATGTATTGAGATTTCTCCACAGAAAGCGTTTCCAGACTTCCCCTTCAACACACGAGTGTAAGTCTGTAAGTTGAATGCACGCATTGACAACCGTTCTATTAGATAGCTCCTTTTTGGTTTTAGAACCAGAGAGTTTTCATTAAACCATGTACTTCCATTCATTCAGGAATGTCGAAACGCAGCTCTTACCAGAATCGTGTTTCAAACTCCTGAATCTAAAGGGAGATTTAACTCACTTAGCTGAACAAACGCACAGCAGAGTGGATTGAAGGATACGTTTCTTCTGTGTTTTAGGCAGAGTTTTACTGCTATTTCGTTATATGCAGGAATACTGCTGGAAAGGCCTCTTTTGAGATCTCTGCACAGAAAGCATTTCCAGATTTTCCCTTCAACAGAAGAGTTTAACTCTGTAAGTTGAATGCACACATTGACAACCATTCTGTTAGGTAGCTCCGTTTTGGTTTTAGAAGCAGAGGGTTCTCCTTACAGCATATACTCCTATTCATTGAGGAATGTCCAAATGCAGCTCTTGCCAGAAACGTGTTTCTAACTCCTGAATCTAAAGGGAGATTTAACTCACTTAGCTGAACAAACGCACAGCAGTGCAGATTGAAGGATACGTTGCTTCTGTGTTTTAGGCAGATTTTACTGCTATTTCGTTATATGCGGGAATACTGCTGGAAATGCCTGTTTTGAGATCTCTGCACAGAAAGAGTTTCCAGACTTCCCCTTCAACATACGAGTTTAACTCTGTAAGTTGAATGCACACATTGACAACCGTTCTGTTAGGTAGCTCCGTTTCGGTAGAGTTTTTAACAGTATGTACTCCAATTGACTCAGGAAAGTCCAAACGCAGCTCTTGCCAGAAACGTGTTTCTAACTCCTGAATCTAAAGGGAGATTTAACTCACTTAGCTGAACAAACGCACAGCAGAGCAGATTGAATGATACGTTGCTTCTGTGTTTTAGGCAGAGTTTTACTGCTATTTCGTTATATGCAGAAATACTGCTGGAAAGGACTGTTTTGAGATTTCTCCACAGAAAGAGTTTCACGACGTCCTCTTCAACACACGAGTTAATCTCTCATATTTGAATGCACACATTGACAACCATTCTGTTAGGTAGCTCCTTTTGGTTTTAGAAGCAGAGAGTTCTCCTTACAGCTTATACTCCCATTCACTCAGGAATGTCCAAACGCAGCTCTGCCAGAAACGTGTTTCTAACTCCTGAATCTAAAGGGAGATTTAACTCACTTAGCTGAACAAATGCACAGCAGAGCAGATTGAATGATACGTTGCTTCTGTGTTTTAGGCAGAGTTTTACTGCTATTTTGTTATATGCGGGAATACTGCTGGAAAGGCCTCTTTTGAGATCTCTGCACAGAAAGCATTTCCAGATTTTCCTTCAACAGATGAGTTTATCTGTGTAAGCTGAATGCACACATTGACAAGCGTTCTGTTAGGTAGATTTTTTTTGGTTTTAATAGCAGAGATTTCCTTACAGCATATACTAACATTCACTCAGGAATGTCCAAATGCAGCTCTTGCCAGAAACGTGTTTCTAACTCCTGAATCTAAAGGGAGATTTAACTTACTTAGCAAAACAAATGCACAGCAGATTAGATTGAAGGATACGTTGCCTCTGTGTTTTAGGCAGAGGTTTACTGCTATTTCGTTATGTGCGGGAATACTGCTGGAAAGGCCTGTTTTGAGATCTCCACAGAAAGCGTTTCCAGACTTCCTTCAACACACGAGTTTATCTGTAAGTTGAATGCACACATTGACAACCGTTCTATTAGGTAGCTTTGTTTTGGTTTTAGAAGCAGAGAGTATTCCTTACAGCATATATTCCCATTCACTCAAGAATGTAAAAACGCCGCTGTGGCCAGAAACATGTTTCTAACTCCTGAATATAAAGGGAGATTTAACTCACTTAGCTTAACAAACGCACAGCAGAGCAGATTGAAGGATACATTGCTTCTGTGTTTTAGGCAGAGTTTTACTGCTATTTCGTTATGTGTGGGAATACTGCTGGAAAGGCCTGTTTTGATAATTCTCCACAGAAAGCGTTTTCAGACTTTCCCTTCAACACATGAATTTAACTCTCTAATTAGAATGCACACATTGACAACCATTCTGTTAGGTAGCTCTGAATTGGTTTTAGAAGCAGAGAGTTCACCTTACAGCATGTATTGTCATTCACTCAGGAATGTCCAAACTCAGCTGTTGCCAGAAACGTGTTTCTAACTCCTGAATATAAAGGAGATTTAACTCACTTAGCTGAACAAACGCACAGCAGAGCAGATTGAAGGATATGTTGCTTCTGTGTTTTAGGCAGAGTTTACTGCTATTTCGTTATATGCGGAATACTGCTGAAAGGCCTGTTTTGAGATTTCTCCACAGAAAGCTTTTCCAGACTTCCTTCAACAGAAGAATTTAACTCTGTAAGTTGAATGCACATTGACAACCGTTCTGTTAGGTAGCTCCTTTTGGTTTTAGAAGCAGAGTATTCCTTACAGCATATACTGCCATTCACTCAGGAATGTCCAAACTCAGCTGTTGCCAGAAACGTGTTTCTAACGCCTGAATATAAAGGAGATTTAACTCACTTAGCTGAACAAATGCACAGCAGAGCAGATTGAAGGATACGTTGCCTCTGTGTTTTAGGCAGAGTTTTACTGCTATTTCGTTATGTGGGAATACTGCTGAAAGGCCTGTTTTGAGATCTCTGCACAGAAAGCATTTCCAGACTTCCTTCAACACACGAGTTTATCTCTGTAAGTTGAATGCACATTGACAACCGTCCTGTTAGGTAGATTTGTTTTGGTTTTAGAAGCAGAAAGTTCTCCTTACAGCATATACTCCCATTCACTCAGGAATGTCCAAATGCAGCTCTTGCCAGAAACGTGTTTCTAACGCCTGAATATAAAGGGAGATTTAACTTACTTAGCAAAACAAATGCACAGCAGATTAGATTGAAGGATACGTTGCTTCTGTGTTTTAGGCAGAGGTTTACTGCTATTTCGTTATGTGCGGGAATACTGCTGGAAAGGCCTGTTTTGAGATCTCTCCACAGAAAGCGTTTCCAGACTTCCCCTTCAACACACGAGTTTATCTGTGTAAGTTGAATGCACACATTGACAACCGTTCTATTAGGTAGCTTTGTTTTGGTTTTAGAAGCAGAGAGTATTCCTTACAGCATATACTCCAATTCACTCAGGAATGTCCAAACTCAGCTGTTGCCAGAAACGTGTTTCTAACTCCTGAATATAAAGGAGATTTAACTCACTTAGCTGAACAAACACAGCAGAGCAGATTGAAGGATACATTGCTTCTGTGTTTTAGGCAGAGTTTACTGCTATTTCGTTATATGTGGGAATACTGCTGGAAAGGCCTGTTTTGAGATCTCTCCACAGAAAGCGTTTCCAGACTTCCTTTTCAACACACGAGCTTAACTCTGTAAGTTGAATGCACACATTGACAACCATTCTGTTAGGTAGCTCTGTTTTGGTTTTAGAAGCAGAGAGTTCTCCTTACAGCATATACTCCAATTCACTCAGGAATGTCCAAACTCAGCTGTTGCCAGAAACGTGTTTCTAACTCCTGAATATAAAGGGAGATTTAACTCACTTAGCATAACAAACGCACAGTAGAGCAGATTGAAGGATACATTGCTTCTGTGTTTTAGGCAGAGCTTTACGGCTATTTCGTTATGTGTGGGAATACTGCTGGAAAGGCCTGTTTTGAGATCTCTCCACAGAAAGCTTTTCCAGACTTCCTTTTCAAAACACGAGTTTATATTTGTAAGTTGAATGCACACATTGACAACCGTTCTGTATTGTAGCTCCGTTTTGGTTTTAGAAGCAGAAAGTTCTCCTTACAGCATATACTCCCATTCACTCAAGAATGTCCAAACGCAGCTCTTGCCAGAAACGTGTTTCTAACTCCTGAATCTAAAGGGAGATTTAACTCACTTAGCTGAACAAACACACAGCAGAGCAGATTGAAGGATAAGTTGCTTCTGTGTTTTAGGCAGAGTTTTACTGCTATTTCGTTATATGTGGGAATACTGCTGGAAAGCCTGTTTTGAGATCTCTCCACAGAAAGCGTTTCCAGATTTTTCCTTCAACAGAAGAGTTTAACTCTAAGTTGAATGCACACATTGTCAACCGTTCTGTTAGGTCGCTCCGCTTTGGTTTTAGAAGCAGAGTTCTCCTTACAGCATATACTCCCATTCACTCAGGAATGTCGAAATGCAGCTCTTGCCAGAAACGTGTTTCTAACTCCTGAATCTAAAGGGAGATTTAACTCACTTAGCTGAAAAAACGCACACCAGAGCTGATTGAATGATAAGGTTGCTTCTGTGTTTTAGGCAGAGTTTTACTGCTATTTCGTTATATGCGGGAGTACTGCTGGAAAGTCCTGTTTTGAGATCTCTCCACAGAAAGCGTTTCCAGATTTTCCCTTCAACAGAAGAATTTAACTCTGTAAGTTGAATGCACACATTGACAACCGTTCTGTTAGGTAGCTCCGTTTTGGTTTTAGAAGCAGAATGTTCTCCTTACAGCATGTACTCCCATTCACTCAGAATGTCCAAACGCAGATCTTACCAGAAACCTGTTTCTGCCTCCTGAATCTCAAATGAAATTTAATTCACTTAGCGGAACAAAGGCAAAGCAGAGCGGATTGAAGGATACGTTTCTTCTGTGTTTTAGGCAGTTTGACTGCTATTTCGTTATATGCAGGAATACTGCTGAAAATGCCTGTTTTGAGATTTCTCCATAGAAAGCGTTTCCAGACTTCAGCTTCAACACACGAATTTACCTCTGTAAATTGAATGCACACATTGACAACCGTTCAGTTAGGTAGCTCCGTTTTGGTTTTAGAAGCAGTGTTCTCATTACAGCATATACTCCCTTTCACTCAGAAATGATCAAACGCAGCTCTTACCATCAACGTGTTTCTAACTCCTGAATCTAAAGGGAGATTTAACTCCTTAGCTCAACAAACGCAGAGCAGAACAGATTGAAGGATACGTTTCTTCTGTTTTTCAGGCAGAGTTTTACTGCTATTTTGTTATATGCGGGAATACTGCTAGAAATGCCTGTTTTGAGATTTCTCCTCAGAAAGCCTTTCCAGACTTCTTCTTCAACATAGGAGTTTAACTCTGTAAGTTGAATGCACACTTTGACAACCGTTCTGTTAGGTAGCTCCGTTTTGGTTTTATAAGCAGAGAGTTCTCATTACAGTATATACTCCCATTAACTCAGAAATGTCCAAACGCAGCTCTTACCAGAAACGTGTTTCAAACTCCTGAATCTCAAGGGAGATTTAACTCACTTAGGTGAACAAACGCAGAGCAGATCAGATTGAAGGATTCGTTTCTTCTGGGTTTTAGGCAGAGTTTGACTGCTATTTCGTTATATGCGGGATTACTGCTTGAAATGCCTGTTTTGAGATTTCTCCACAGAAAGCGTTTCCAGACTTTCCCTTCAACACACGAGTTTATCTCTGTAAGCTGATTGCACACATTAACAACCGTTCTGTTAGGTATCTCCGTTTTGGTTTTAGAAGCAGAGAATTCTCCTTACAGCACATACTCCCATTAACTCAGGAATGTCCAAACGCAGCTCTTACCAGAAACGTGTTTCTAACTCCTGAATCTAAAGTGAGATTTAACTCACTTAGCTGAACAAACGCACAGCAGAGTGAATTGAAGGATACGTTCCTTCTGTGTTTTAGGCAGACTTTTACTGCTATTTCGTTATATGCGGGAATACTGCTGAAAATGCATGTATTGAGATT
The DNA here is from genome assembly GCA_021498475.1 of Saguinus midas. NCBI lineage: Eukaryota > Metazoa > Chordata > Mammalia > Primates > Cebidae > Saguinus > Saguinus midas. Next base: position 32,395,615 of record CM038404.1, on the reverse strand, counting down.
TCTCCACAGAAAGCGTTTCCAGACTTCCCCTTCAACACACGAGTGTAAGTCTGTAAGTTGAATGCACACATTGACAACCATTCTGTTAGGTAGCTCCGTTTTGGTTTTAGAAGCAGAGAGTTCTCATTACAGCATATACTCCCATTCACTCAGGAATGTCGAAACGCAGCTCTTACCAGAATCGTGTTTCAAACTCCTGAATCTAAAGGGAGATTTAACTCACTTAGCTGAACAAACGCACAGCAGAGATGATTTCAGGATACGTTTCTTCTGTGTTTTAGGCAGAGTTTTACTGCTATTTCGTTATATGCAGGAATACTGCTGGAAAGGCCTCTTTTGAGATCTCTGCACAGAAAGCATTTCCAGATTTTCCCTTCAACAGAAGAGTTTAACTCTGTAAGTTGAATGCACACATGGACAACCATTCTGTTAGGTAGCTCCGTTTTGGTTTTAAAAGCAGAGGGTTCTCCTTACAGCATATACTCCTATTCATTCAGGAATGTCCAAATGCAGCTCTTGCCAGGAACTTGTTTCTAACTCCTGAATCTAAAGGGAGATTTAACTCACTAAGATGAACAAACTCACAGCAGTGCAGATTGAAGGATATGATGCTTCTGTGTTTTAGGCAGATTATACTGCTGTTTCGTTATATGCGGGCATACTGCTGGAAATGCCTGTTTTGAGATCTCTGCACAGAAAGAGTTTCCAGACTTCCCCTTCAACATACGAGATTAACTCTGTAAGTTGAATGCACACATTGACAACCATTCTGTTTGGTAGCTCCGTTTTGGTAGAGAGTTTTTTTAACAGTATGTACTCCAATTGACTCAGGAAAGTCCAAACGCAGCTCTTGCCAGAAACGTGTTTCTAACTCCTGAATCTAAAGGGAGATTTAACTCAATTAGCTGAACAAACGCACAGCAGAGATGATTTCAGGATACGTTTCTTCTGTGTTTTAGGCAGAGTTTTACTGCTATTTCGTTATATGCGGAATACTGCTTGAAATGCCTGTTTTGAGATCTCCACAGAAAGTGTTTCCAGACTTCCCTTCAACACACGAGTTTATCTGTGTAAGTTGAATGCACATTGACAACCGTTCTATTAGATAGCCCTTTTGGTTTTAGAAGCAGAGAATTCTCCTTACAGCATATACTCCATTCACTCAGGAATGTCCAAACTCAGCTGTTGCCAGAAACGTGTTTCTAACTCCTGAATCTAAAGGAGATTTAACTCACTTAGCTGAACAAATGCACAGCAGATTAGATTGAAGGATACATTGCTTCTGTGTTTTAGGCAGATTATACTGCTGTTTCGTTATATGCAGGAATACTGCTGAAAGGCCTGTTTTGAGATTTCTCCACAGAAAGCTTTCCAGACTTCCTTCAACACACGAGTTTAACTCTCTCATTTGAATGCACACATTGACAGCCGTTCTGTTAGGTAGCTCCTTTTGGTTTTAGAAGCAGTGTTCTCATTACAGCATATACTCCCATTCACTCAGGAATGTCGAAACGGAGCTCCTGCCAGAAACGTGTTTCTAACTCCTGAATCTAAAGGGAGATTTAACTCACTTAGCTGAACAAATGCACAGCAGAGCAGATTGAATGATACGTTGCTTCTGTGTTTTCGGCAGAGTTTTACTGCTATTTTGTTATATGCGGGAATACTGCTGGAAAGGCCTCTTTAAAGATCTCTGCACAGAAAGCATTTCCAGATTTTCCCTTATACAGAAGAGTTTATCTCTGTAAGCTGAATGCACACATTGACAACCGTCCTGTTAGGTAGATTTGTTTTGGTTTTAGTAGCAGAGTGTTCTCCTTACAGCATATATTCCCATTCACTCAGGAATGTCCAAACGGAGCTCCTGCCAGAAACGTGTTTCTAACTCCTGAATCTAAAGGGAGATTTAACTCACTTAGCTGAACAAATGCACAGCAGAGCAGATTGAATGATACGTTGCTTCTGTGTTTTAGGCAGAGTTTTACTGCTATTTTGTTATATGCGGGAATACTGCTGGAAAGGCCTCTTTTAAGATCTCTGCACAGAAAGCATTTCCAGATTTTCCCTTATACAGAAGAGTTTATCTCTGTAAGCTGAATGCACACATTGACAACCGTCCTGTTAGGTAGATTTGTTTTGGTTTTAGTAGCAGAGTGTTTTCCTTACAGCATGTACTTCCATTCACTCAGGAATGTCCAAATGCAGCTCTTGCCAGAAATGTGTTTCTACCGCCTGAATATAAAGGGAGATTTAACTTACTTAGCAAAACAAATGCACAGCAGATTAGATTGAAGGATACGTTTCTTCTGTGTTTTAGGCAGAGGTTTACTGCTATTTCGTTATGTGCGGGAATACTGCTGGAAAGGCCTGTTTTGTGATCCCTCCACAGAAAGTGTTTCCAGACTTCCCCTTCAACACATGAGTTTATCTGTGTAAGTTGAATGCACACATTGAAAACCGTTCTATTAGGTAGCTTTGTTTTGGTTTTAGAAGCAGAGAGTATTCCTTACAGCATATATTCCCATTCACTCAAGAATGTAAAAACGCCGCTGTGGCCAGAAACATGTTTCTAACCCCTGAATGTAAAGGGAGATTAAACTCACTTAGCTGAACAAACGCCCAGCAGAGCAGATGGAAGGATACATTGCTTCTGTGTTTTAGGCAGAGCTTTACGGCTATTTCGTTATGTGTGGGAATACTGCTGGAAAGGCCTGTTTTGAGATCTCTCCACAGAAAGCGTTTCCAGACTTCCTTTTCAACACACGAGCTTAACTCTGTAAGTTGAATGCACACATTGACAACCATTCTGTTAGGTAGCTCTGTTTTGGTTTTAGAAGCAGAGAGTTCTCCTTACAGCATATACTCCAATTCACTCAGGAATGTCCAAACTCAGCTGTTGCCAGAAACGTGTTTCTAACTCCTGAATCTAAAGGGAGATTTAACTCACTTAGCTGAACAAATGCACAGCAGAGCAGATTGAATGATACGTTGCTTCTGTGTTTTAGGCAGAGTTTTACTGCTATTTCGTTATATGGGAATACTGCTGAAATGCCTGTTTTGAGATCTCCACAGAAAGCATTTCCAGACTTCCTTCAACACGAGTTTAACTCTCTCATTTGAATGCACACATGGACAACCATTCTGTTAGGTAGCTGTTTTGGTTTTAGAAGCAGAGAGTATTCCTTACAGCATATACTCCATTCACTCAGGAATGTCCAAAGCAGCTCTTGCCAGAACGTGTTTCTAACTCCTGAATATAAAGGGAGATTAAACTCACTTAGCTGAACAAATGCACAGCAGAGCAGATTGAATGATACGCTGCTTCTGTGTTTTAGGCAGACTTTTACTGCTATTTCGTTATATGGGAATACTGCTGAAAGGCCTGTTTTGAGATCTCTCCACAGAAAGCATTTCCAGACTTCCTTCAACACAGAGTTTAACTCTGTAAGTTGAATGCACACATTGACAGCCGTTCTGTTAGGTAGCTCCTTTTGATTTTAGAAGCAGAGAGTTTTCCTTACAGCATATATTCCCATTCACTCAAGAATGTAAAATGCAGCTCTTGCCAGAAACGTGTTTCTAACGCCTGAATATAAAGGAGATTTAACTCACTTAGCTGAACAAACGCCCAGCAGAGCAGATTGAATGATACGTTGCTTCTGTGTTTTAGGCAGAGTTTTACTGCTATTTCGTTATATGCAGGAATACTGCTGAAAATGCCTGTTTTGAGATCTCCACAGAAAGCATTTCCAGACTTCCTTCAACAGAAGAATTTAACTCTGTAAGTTGAATGCACACATTGACAACCGTTCTGTTAGGTAGCTCGTTTTGGTTTTAGAAGCAGAGAGTTCTTTTACAGCATATACTCCCATTCACTCAGGAATGTCCAAATGCAGCTCTTGCCAGAAACGTGTTTCTAACTCCTGAATATAAAGGGAGATTTAACTCACTTAGCATAACAAACGCACAGCAGAGCAGATTGAAGGATACGTTCTTCTGTGTTTTAGGCAGTTTGACTGCTATTTCGTTATATGGGAATACTGCTGAAAATGCCTGTTTTGAGATTTCTCCACAGAAAGCTTTTCCAGACTTCCTTTTCAACACACGAGTTTATCTCTGTAAGTTGAATGCACATTGACAACCGTTCTGTATTGTAGCTCCGTTTTGGTTTTAGAAGCAGAGAGTATTCCTTACAGCATATATTCCCATTCACTCAAGAATGTAAAAACGCCGCTGTGGCCAGAAACATGATTCTAACTCCTGAATATAAAGGGAGATTAAACTCACTTAGCTGAACAAACGCCCAGCAGAGCAGATGGAAGGATACATTGCTTCTGTGTTTTAGGCAGAGCTTTACGGCTATTTCGTTATGTGTGGGAATACTGCTGGAAAGGCCTGTTTTGAGATCTCTCCACAGAAAGCGTTTCCAGACTTCCTTTTCAACACACGAGCTTAACTCTGTAAGTTGAATGCACACATTGACAACCATTCTGTTAGGTAGCTCTGTTTTGGTTTTAGAAGCAGAGAGTTCTCCTTACAGCATATACTCCAATTCACTCAGGAATGTCCAAACTCAGCTGTTGCCAGAAACGTGTTTCTAACTCCTGAATATAAAGGGAGATTTAACTCACTTAGCATAACAAACGCACAGTAGAGCAGATTGAAGGATACATTGCTTCTGTGTTTTAGGCAGAGTTTTACTGCTTTTTCGTTATATGCGGGAATACTGCTGGAAAGGCCTGTTTTGAGATCTCTCCACAGAAAGCTTTTCCAGACTTCCTTTTCAAAACACGAGTTTATATTTGTAAGTTGAATGCACACATTGACAACCGTTCTGTATTGTAGCTCCGTTTTGGTTTTAGAAGCAGAAAGTTCTCCTTACAGCATATACTCCCATTCACTCAGAATGTCCAAACTCAGCTGTTGCCAGAAACGTGTTTCTAACTCCTGAATCTAAAGGAGATTTAACTCACTTAGCATAACAAACGCACAGCAGAGCAGATTGAAGGATACGTTCTTCTGTGTTTTAGGCAGAGCTTTACGGCTATTTCGTTATGTGCGGAATACTGCTGAAAGGCCTGTTTTGAGATCTCCACAGAAAGCTTTTCCAGACTTCCTTCAACACACGAGCTTAACTCTGTAAGTTGAATGCACATTGACAACCGTTCTGATAGGTAGCTTCGTTTTGGTTTTAGAAGCAGAGTTCTCCTTACAGCATATATTCCCATTCACTCAGAATGTCCAAACGCAGCTCTTGCCAGAAACGTGTTTCTAACTCCTAAATCTAAAGGGAGATTTAACTCACTAAGCTGAAAAAAAAAACAGCAGAGCAGATTGAAGGATAGGTTGCTTCTGTGTTTTAGGCAGAGTTTTACTGCTATTTCGTTATATGTGGGCTTACTGCTGGAAAGCCTGTTTTGAGATCTCCACAGAAAGCTTTTCCAGACTTCCTTTTCAACACACGAGTTTATCTCTGTAAGTTGAATGCACACATTGACAACCGTTCTGTTAGGTATCTCCGTTTTGGTTTTAGAAGCAGAGTTCTCCTACAGCATATACTCCAATTCACTCAGGAATGTCCAAAGCAGCTCTTGCCAGAAACGTGTTTCTAACTCTGAATCTAAAGGAGATTTAACTCACTTAGCTGAACAAATGCACAGCAGATTAGATTGAAGGATACGTTCTTCTGTGTTTTAGGCAGACTTTTACTGCTATTTCGTTATATGCAGGAATACTGCTGGAAATGCCTGTTTTGAGATCTCTGCACAGAAAGCATTTCCAGACTTCCTTTTCAACACACGAGCTTAACTCTCTAAGTTGAATGCACATTGACAACCGTTCTATTAGGTAGCTTTGTTTTGGTTTTAGAAGCAGAGTTCTCATTACAGCATATACTCCAATTCACTCAGGAACGCCCCATCGCAGATCTTACCAGAAACGTGTTTCTAACTCCTGAATCTATAGGGAGATTTAACTCACTTAGCTGAACAAATGCACAGCAGATTAGATTGAAGGATATGTTGCTTCTGTGTTTAAGGCAGACTTTTACTGCTATTTTGTTATATGCGGAATACTGCTGGAAAGCCTGTTTTGAGATCTCTCCACAGAAAGCGTTTCCAGATTTTCCCTTCAACAGAAGAGTTTAACTCTAAGTTGAATGCACACATTGACAACCGTTCTGATAGGTAGCTTCGTTTTGGTTTTAGAAGTAGAGAGTTCTTTTAACAGTATATATACTCCAATTCACTCAAGAATGTCCAAACGCAGCTCTTGCCAGAAACGTGTTTCTAACTCTGGAATCTAAAGGGAGATTTAACTCACTTAGCTGAAAAAACGCACACCAGAGCTGATTGAATGATAAGGTTGCTTCTGTGTTTTCGGCAGAGATTCACTGCTATTTTGTTATATGCGGGAGTACTGCTGGAAAGTCCTGTTTTGAGATCTCTCCACAGAAAGCGTTTCCAGATTTTTCCTTCAACAGAAGAATTTAACTCTGTAAGTTGAATGCACACATTGACAACCGTTCTGTTAGGTAGCTCCGTTTTGGTTTTAGAAGCAGAATGTTCTCCTTACAGCATGTACTCCCATTCACTCAGGAACGTCCCATCGCAGATCTTACCAGAAACCTGTTTCTGCCTCCTGAATCTCAAATGAAATTTAATTCACTTAGCGGAACAAAGGCAAAGCAGAGCGGATTGAAGGATACGTTTCTTCTGTGTTTTAGGCAGTTTGACTGCTATTTCGTTATATGCAGGAATACTGCTGAAAATGCCTGTTTTGAGATTTCTCCATACAAAGCGTTTCCAGACTTCAGCTTCAACACACGAATTTACCTCTGTAAATTGAATGCACACATTGACAACCGTTCAGTTAGGTAGCTCCGTTTTGGTTTTAGAAGCAGTGTTCTCATTACAGCATATACTCCCTTTCACTCAGAAATGATCAAACGCAGCTCTTACCATCAACGTGTTTCTAACTCCTGAATCTAAAGGGAGATTTAACTCCTTAGCTCAACAAACGCAGAGCAGAACAGATTGAAGGATACGTTTCTTCTGTTTTTCAGGCAGAGTTTTACTGCTATTTTGTTATATGCGGGAATACTGCTAGAAATGCCTGTTTTGAGATTTCTCCTCAGAAAGCCTTTCCAGACTTCTTCTTCAACATAGGAGTTTAACTCTGTAAGTTGAATGCACACTTTGACAACCGTTCTGTTAGGTAGCTCCGTTTTGGTTTTATAAGCAGAGAGTTCTCATTACAGTATATACTCCCATTAACTCAGAAATGTCCAAACGCAGCTCTTACCAGAAACGTGTTTCAAACTCCTGAATCTCAAGGGAGATTTAACTCACTTAGGTGAACAAACGCAGAGCAGATCAGATTGAAGGATTCGTTTCTTCTGGGTTTTAGGCAGAGTTTGACTGCTATTTCGTTATATGCGGGATTACTGCTTGAAATGCCTGTTTTGAGATTTCTCCACAGAAAGCGTTTCCAGACTTTCCCTTCAACACACGAGTTTATCTCTGTAAGCTGATTGCACACATTAACAACCGTTCTGTTAGGTATCTCCGTTTTGGTTTTAGAAGCAGAGAATTCTCCTTACAGCACATACTCCCATTAACTCAGGAATGTCCAAACGCAGCTCTTACCAGAAACGTGTTTCTAACTCCTGAATCTAAAGGGACATTTAACTCACTTAGCTGAACAAACGCACAGCAGAGTGAATTGAAGGATACGTTCCTTCTGTGTTTTAGGCAGACTTTTACTGCTATTTCGTTATATGCGGGAATACTGCTGAAAATGCATGTATTGAGATTTCTCCACAGAAAGCGTTTCCAGACTTCCCCTTCAACACACGAGTGTAAGTCTGTAAGTTGAATGCACGCATTGACAACCGTTCTATTAGATAGCTCCTTTTTGGTTTTAGAACCAGAGAGTTTTCATTAAACCATGTACTTCCATTCATTCAGGAATGTCGAAACGCAGCTCTTACCAGAATCGTGTTTCAAACTCCTGAATCTAAAGGGAGATTTAACTCACTTAGCTGAACAAATGCACAGCAGAGATGATTTCAGGATACGTTTCTTCTGTGTTTTAGGCAGAGTTTTACTGCTATTTCGTTATATGCAGGAATACTGCTGGAAAGGCCTCTTTTGAGATCTCTGCACAGAAAGCATTTCCAGATTTTCCCTTCAACAGAAGAGTTTAACTCTGTAAGTTGAATGCACACATGGACAACCATTCTGTTAGGTAGCTCTGTTTTGGTTTTAAAAGCAGAGGGTTCTCCTTACAGCATATACTCCTATTCATTGAGGAATGTCCAAAGCAGCTCTTGCCAGAACGTGTTTCTAACTCCTGAATATAAAGGAGATTTAACTCAATTAGCTGAACAAATGCACAGCAGATTAGATTGAAGGATACATTGCTTCTGTGTTTTAGACAGATTATACTGCTGTTTCGTTATATGCGGAATACTGCTGAAAGGCCTGTTTTGAGATTTCTCCTCAGAAAGCCTTTCCAGACTTCCTTCAACACACGAGTTTATCTCTGTAAGCTGAATGCACACATTGACAGCCGTTCTGTTAGGTAGCTCCTTTTGGTTTTAGAAGCAGTGTTCTCATTACAGCATATACTCCTATTCATTGAGGAATGTCCAAACGGAGCTCCTGCCAGAAACGTGTTTCTAACTCCTGAATCTAAAGGAGATTTAACTCAATTAGCTGAACAAATGCACAGCAGAGATGATTTCAGGATACGTTTCTTCTGTGTTTTAGACAGATTATACTGCTGTTTCGTTATATGCGGAATACTGCTGAAAGGCCTGTTTTGAGATCTCTGCACAGAAAGCATTTCCAGACTTCCTTCAACACAGAGTTTAACTCTGTAAGTTGAATGCACACAATGACAACCGTTCTGTTAGGTAGCTCCGTTTTGGTAGAGAGTTTTTTTAACAGTATGTACTCCAATTGACTCAGGAAAGTCCAAACGCAGCTCTTGCCAGAAACGTGTTTCTAACTCCTGAATCTAAAGGGAGATTTAACTCAATTAGCTGAACAAATGCACAGCAGAGCAGATTGAATGATACGTTGCTTCTGTGTTTTAGGCAGAGTTTTACTGCTATTTCGTTATATGCGGAATACTGCTGGAAAGGCCTGTTTTGAGATCTCTCCACAGAAAGTGTTTCCAGACGTCCCCTTCAACACACGAGTTTAACTCTCTCATTTGAATGCACACATTGACAGCCGTTCTGTTAGGTAGCTCCTTTTTGATTTTAGAAGCAGAGAGTTCTCCTTACAGCTTATACTCCCATTCACTCAGGAATGTCCAAACGGAGCTCCTGCCAGAAACGTGTTTCTAACTCCTGAATCTAAAGGGAGATTTAACTCACTTAGCTGAACAAATGCACAGCAGAGCAGATTGAATGATACGTTGCTTCTGTGTTTTAGGCAGAGTTTTACTGCTATTTTGTTATATGCGGGAATACTGCTGGAAAGGCCTCTTTTGAGATCTCTGCACAGAAAGCATTTCCAGATTTTCCCTTATACAGAAGAGTTTATCTCTGTAAGCTGAATGCACACATTGACAACCGTCCTGTTAGGTAGATTTGTTTTGGTTTTAGTAGCAGAGTGTTTTCCTTACAGCATATACTCCCATTCACTCAGGAATGTCCAAATGCAGCTCTTGCCAGAAACGTGTTTCTAACGCCTGAATATAAAGGGAGATTTAACTTACTTAGCAAAACAAATGCACAGCAGATTAGATTGAAGGATACGTTGCTTCTGTGTTTTAGGCAGAGGTTTACTGCTATTTCGTTATGTGCGGGAATACTGCTGGAAAGGCCTGTTTTGAGATCTCTCCACAGAAAGCGTTTCCAGACTTCCCCTTCAACACACGAGTTTATCTGTGTAAGTTGAATGCACACATTGACAACCGTTCTATTAGGTAGCTTTGTTTTGGTTTTAGAAGCAGAGAGTATTCCTTACAGCATATATTCCCATTCACTCAAGAATGTAAAAACGCCGCTGTGGCCAGAAACATGTTTCTAACTCCTGAATATAAAGGGAGATTAAACTCACTTAGCTGAACAAACGCCCAGCAGAGCAGATGGAAGGATACATTGCTTCTGTGTTTTAGGCAGAGTTTTACGGCTATTTCGTTATGTGTGGGAATACTGCTGGAAAGGCCTGTTTTGAGATCTCTCCACAGAAAGCGTTTCCAGACTTCCTTTTCAACACACGAGCTTAACTCTGTAAGTTGAATGCACACATTGACAACCATTCTGTTAGGTAGCTCTGTTTTGGTTTTAGAAGCAGAGAGTTCTCCTTACAGCATATACTCCATTCACTCAGGAATGTCAAACGCAGCTCTTGCCAGAAACGTGTTTCAAACTCCTGAATCTAAAGGAGATTTAACTCAATTAGCTGAACAAACACAGCAGAGCAGATTGAAGGATATGTTGCTTCTGTGTTTTAGGCAGATTATACTGCTGTTTCGTTATATGCGGAATACTGCTGAAAGGCCTGTTTTGAGATTTCTCCACAGAAAGCTTTTCCAGACTTCCTTCAACAGAAGAATTTAACTCTGTAAGTTGAATGCACATTGACAACCATTCTGTTAGGTAGCTCCTTTTGGTTTTAGAAGCAGAGTTCTCCTTACAGCATATACTCCTATTCATTCAGGAATGTCCAAACTCAGCTGTTGCCAGAAACGTGTTTCTAACGCCTGAATATAAAGGAGATTTAACTCAATTAGCTGAACAAACGCACAGCAGAGATGATTTCAGGATACGTTTCTTCTGTGTTTTAGGCAGACTTTTACTGCTATTTCGTTATATGGGAATACTGCTGAAAGGCCTGTTTTGAGATCTCTGCACAGAAAGCATTTCCAGACTTCCTTCAACAGAAGAGTTTATCTCTGTAAGCTGAATGCACACATTGACAACCGTCCTGTTAGGTAGATTTGTTTTGGTTTTAGTAGCAGAGTGTTTTCCTTACAGCATATACTGCCATTCACTCAGGAATGTCCAAATGCAGCTCTTGCCAGAAACGTGTTTCTAACGCCTGAATATAAAGGGAGATTTAACTTACTTAGCAAAACAAATGCACAGCAGATTAGATTGAAGGATACGTTGCCTCTGTGTTTTAGGCAGAGGTTTACTGCTGTTTCGTTATGTGCGGGAATACTGCTGGAAAGGCCTGTTTTGAGATCTCTCAGAGAAAGCGTTTCCAGACTTCCCCTTCAACACACGAGTTTATCTGTGTAAGTTGAATGCACACATTGACAACCGTTCTATTAGGTAGCTTTGTTTTGGTTTTAGAAGCAGAGAGTATTCCTTACAGCATATATTCCCATTCACTCAAGAATGTAAAAACGCCGCTGTGGCCAGAAACATGATTCTAACTCCTGAATATAAAGGGAGATTATACTCACTTAGCTGAACAAACGCCCAGCAGAGCAGATGGAAGGATACATTGCTTCTGTGTTTTAGGCAGAGCTTTACGGCTATTTCGTTATGTGTGGGAATACTGCTGGAAAGGCCTGTTTTGAGATCTCTCCACAGAAAGCGTTTCCAGACTTCCTTTTCAACACACGAGCTTAACTCTGTAAGTTGAATGCACACATTGACAACCATTCTGTTAGGTAGCTCTGTTTTGGTTTTAGAAGCAGAGAGTTCTCCTTACAGCATATACTCCAATTCACTCAGGAATGTCCAAACTCAGCTGTTGCCAGAAACGTGTTTCTAACTCCTGAATATAAAGAGAGATTTAACTCACTTAGCATAACAAACGCACAGTAGAGCAGATTGAAGGGTACATTGCTTCTGTGTTTTAGGCAGAGTTTTACTGCTTTTTCGTTATATGCGGGAATACTGCTGGAAATGCCTGTTTTGAGATCTCTCCACAGAAAGCTTTTCCAGACTTCCTTTTCAAAACACGAGTTTATATTTGTAAGTTGAATGCACACATTGACAACCGTTCTGTTAGGTAGCTCCGTTTTGGTTTTAGAAGCAGAGTTCTCCTTACAGCATATACTCCCATTCACTCAGGAATG